>CAXITT010000184.1:598275-626218 GCA_964033795.1 Lymnaea stagnalis | reverse complement strand
GGAATGGAGGCGGCCAGGTAATGAAGGAATGGAGGCAGCCAGGTAATGAAGGAATGGAGGCTGCCAGGTAATGAAGGAATGGAGGCGGCCAGGTAATAAAGGAATGGAGGCTGCCAGGTAATGAAGGAATGGAGGCGGCCAGGTAATGAAGGAATGGAGGCGGCCAGGTAATGAAGGAATGGAGGCGGCCAGGTAATGAAGGAATGGAGGCTGCCAGGTAATGAAGGAATGGAGGCGGCCAGGTAATGAAGAACTGGGTCATGAGGATTTTCAACAACAAATTGATTCTGAAAGGCAAAAATTTGTGAGAAATTTTGCAAATATATACCTATTTAGCTTAATCTAACAAAAATTTCTATTGGAAATCGGTATTTAAACCTTATCATAATTTTACCGTGATAGTGACGTAGCCAGGTTTTTACCCAAGGGGGTGGGGGTGCGCGATGAAAAACAAATAATATCAGCAAATTGGATTATTATGATTGTATGTAACATTGAAATATGGAAAATGTATAACAGTCGTTTTGCATTTTAGAAAGCCACGGGACACAAACCACTGACGTAAGAAAGTGGGGGTGGGGTCCGCCACGGGGTTCAATCTTTTCTCTCTATGGGGAGGCATTTTTGGCCAACTGATCATTGTTGTCGTGGAAGGGAGCAGTATCCATTTTGTGCCTTTCCAAGTGACACTCATCGAAGCTACGCAACTGACTCGAAAGCAAGACGTGATGGATATCAACAAGTACTAGCTATAGCCCCCCAAAACAATGGATATCAACAAGTACTACCTATAGCCCACCAAAACAATGGACATCAACAAGTACTAGCTATAGCCCCCCAAAACAATGGACATCAACAAGTAATAGCTATAGCCCACCAAAACAATGGACATCAACAAGTAATAGCTATAGCCCACCAAAACAATGGATATCAACAAGTAATAGCTATAGCCCACCAAAACAATGGATATCAACAAGTACTACCTATAGCCCACCAAAACAATGGACATCAACAAGTACTACCTATAGCCCACCAAAACAATGGATATCAACAAGTACTAGCTATAGCCCACCAAAACAATGGACATCAACAAGTACTAGCTATAGCCCACCAAAACAATGGATATCAACAAGTAATAGCTATAGCCCACCAAAACAATGGATATCAACAAGTACTACCTATAGCCCACCAAAACAATGGACATCAACAAGTACTACCTATAGCCCCCCAAAACAATGGACATCAACAAGTACTAGCTATAGCCCACCAAAACAATGGACATCAACAAGTACTAGCTATAGCCCACCAAAACAATGGATATCAACAAGTAATAGCTATAGCCCACCAAAACAATGGACATCAACAAGTAATAGCTATAGCCCCCCAAAACAATGGATATCAACAAGTAATAGCTATAGCCCACCAAAACAATGGACATCAACAAGTAATAGCTATAGCCCCCCAAAACAATGGATATCAACAAGTAATAGCTATAGCCCACCAAAACAATGGACATCAACAAGTAATAGCTATAGCCCCCCAAAACAATGGATATCAACAAGTAATAGCTATAGCCCACCAAAACAATGGACATCAACAAGTAATAGCTATAGCCCCCCAAAACAATGGATATCAACAAGTAATAGCTATAGCCCACCAAAACAATGGACATCAACAAGTAATAGCTATAGCCCCCCAAAACAATGGATATCAACAAGTAATAGCTATAGCCCACCAAAACAATGGACATCAACAAGTAATAGCTATAGCCCCCCAAAACAATGGATATCAACAAGTAATAGCTATAGCCCACCAAAACAATGGACATCAACAAGTAATAGCTATAGCCCCCCAAAACAATGGATATCAACAAGTAATAGCTATAGCCCAACAAAACAATGGACATCAACAAGTAATAGCTATAGCCCACCAAAACAATGGACATCAACAAGTACTACCTATAGCCCACCAAAACAATGGACATCAACAAGTACTACCTATAGCCCCCCAAAACAATGGACATCAACAAGTAATAGCTATAGCCCTCCAAAACAATGGACATCAACAAGTACTAGCTATAGCCCACCAAAACAATGGACATCAACAAGTAATAGCTATAGCCCCCCCCCCAAAACAATGGATATCAACAAGTACTAGCTATAGCCCTCCAAAACAATGGATATCAACAAGTACTAGCTACAGCGCGCCAAAACAATGGCCTCAATGCATGAACTTCCATTTACTAATGTCACATGACAACAAATGCATTTAAGTAGCGCACTTTATAAGATTCCGAGTTCGTGTTATCCCTCCCCAGTAACGCCTCCGCCGCTGGACTATGAAAATATTGTAATATCTCCTCCCCCCCCCCCCCCCCCAATTTGTACACATTTACAACACCATATCTTAAGATTATTTGCGTAAGACAAAAGAAAAACGCACCAAACGAACTTTCATTATTTTAAGAATCTCATTCCAGTAATGTTAGCATTTTATTTAGTGAAATCAGCGCCATCTGGTAGCGCTATTTTTTACATAGTGAATTATGTAGTTTGATGATAAGAGCTGTTTGCGAGATGGTTCCAAAAGTCTGTATTTATATTTTTGACTGTATAAAGTTTAGACTGTATTTATTTTTGTCTGTATATAGTTTTGTCTGTATATAGTTTTGTCTGTATATAGTTTTGTCTGTATATAATGTTATGTCTAACGTTTTACACGATTTCCCTGTACTTGAATTTTGCTTGACCCAAATTAGATCCCTAGCAGACGTTAGCGTTTGTTGTGGGCGTGGCCTATTCGTTTGATGTATCTTGTTGAATACCGCCTTTCCAATTAAACCCCGTTAGACTGTCTCCTAGTATTTTGTAGAATGTTTGCGATTATTCTAGAAATGTAAACAAAGGCTGAGTAGCTTCTGGAAGGCAGGGCTTACGCGTCCGTAGACCCACCTATATAAGGGATTGACAGATACAGAGAGAAGGAGATTCAGATAGATATTATTAACTTTACGAGACGTGTATTATTCTTTGTGTATGTGTGTGCTCATTGTGTTCTTTTCGCATTTCATCATTATTCATTGGCACATTATAATAACTGTGTTAACTGTGTACCGGTACAAGATCTACCATACTGTAAGTTGAAGATTGTCATTATATTTTCTTTTCTTTTGTAATTATCGTAAGACTTAATAAATCTTATTAATTGTAACTAGAAACTGTTTTGGGTGTCGTATCTTTAATATTGTTGACTCTATGTTGTCGTCCTTTGTTAGGCACTGTTTACAACGAGCCAATAACTTAAAACAAGAGTTTAATTTCTCATAAGAGAAGCCAGTGCGTAACAAATTGGGTTGCTCCTCGGGGATTTAGCGGACTCCATATTATTATTTCTCTCAAGCTCGTCCGCGATAACTGAATCCATATTTTATTCTGATTAGTCCCCAATTTTAACAATTGTGGGCTCTTTCGAAGATAATTGAATCCATATTTATTATTTCTTTAAAAATCCCCAAATAAACAAATTGAGTCACCCTTTGATATTTGAATCCATAACTTTTAATACACCATTCATACATTGAGAGTTTTTCTGTGGATTTTGGCCCACTGTTTACTTTAATTTACTCAAACTAAATTTCAGTACACGATACCATTTTACGAGACCCACAACAGGGCTAGTTACAATTTTCTTTAAATTCAATTAAATTAGTGTGTTCATTAAGCTTACATTTTTATAAAACTTAGTATTATATTTTGCCTGTTTCAAAATGGATTTTGATGTTGAAAACCCATCAGTAGAGGCATTAGACAAATGTTCTAGGAAGGAGCTATTTTCCATTGCTAAAGATCTAGGAATAGATGTAGCTCATTCGGCAGTAAAAAAGACCATGCGGGATATGATCATCGTCCACTTAGTGGATGAGGACATGTTATCGGAGGATAAAATGGCCTCAGTCACACAACCGCATGATCCTAGTATGGAGCTCCAACTGAAGCTCAAACAACTGGAGCTAGATAAAGAACGAGAGATCAAACAGCTGGAGTTAGCTCAGAGGGAGAGAGAGAGAGATGAAAAACAACGAGATCTACAGAGAGAGAAATAAGAAAAAGATAGAGAGCTAAAAATAAAATTAAAAGAAATGGAAATAACAGCCAAATTATGAGCAATGGAAAATAGACTCACGGCTCCTGCCGGTCAGGGTTGCGATGCAATTAAATTTGCAAAAATAATACCAACATTTGCAGAAAAGGAGGTTGACCAATATTTAGCGCAGTTTGAAATTGCTGCACAAAATTTTAACATTCCGGAAAATATGTGGTCTACCTTACTTCAATCAGCCTTGACCGGAAGGGCAGCCGAAGTCTTTGTGTCCTTGAACGCGGAACAGCGTGGGGACTACAACCTTGTAAAATCATTAATACTTAAGGCTAATGATTGTGTCCCCGAAGCATACCGTAAAAAGTTTAGGGAACTGTGGAAACGTGATGGCCAGACTCATGTTGAGTTCCTCCGGAAAAAGGAACGGCTCATAGACAAGTGGCTGCACGCAAATTACACCGACACAGACTTCAAAAAGTTTAAGAACCCCATTCTGATGGAGGAGTTCAAGAATTGTGTTCGTACTGAGGTGCGAATACATATTGCAGACCGTGGCGAAGGTGACGCACATATGGCAGCAGTGTTATCTGATGACTTCACCATCACACGTCAATTCTCAATGAACCCATTTGACACAGAAACAACAGGCACAACCAGACAGCTGTATCAACTTACAGCAAACCTCCACAAAAATCATACAAGCCTGGTACAAAAAAAAACAAGTACAAAAGACACATGTGCCTACTGTAAAAAAGAAGGACATAAGAGGGATGAATGCTGGAAACTCAAGAAGAAAACTGAGAAGACCACACATCCTGGTACACCACACAAAGTCTCCACTTGTACTTCTCGTTATACATCTGGAAACACATTTTCAAAATTCAAGAGTTTTTGCTCTCCAGATGTCCATATAAACTTCAAAGAGGTTTGTCACGACTCATCAGAGATTTTCAAAATGAACAATAAGGCTAGTTTTACTGACTCCAGCCAAGTTCCTGCTTCGACTGCGAGTTTTATGAGCTTGTCCCCATGATCCTTTTGCTCCAAGAAGAGGTCTACCTCCAGAGGGCGCTTTACTGAGGACTTGTGTGCAACTTTTGACGACTCTACAAAGAGTTTTACTCCAACAAGAGTTTACCTACCAAGGTCCAAAATTCTACATCAGATACTACTGATGACATACAAGACTTCATGCCTTTCATATCGGAAGGATTTATATCACTGCCAGTTGATTTTTCCAGTCTACGACCAATCAAAATCTTACGAGATACAGGTGCTTCACAGTCCTTGTTACTTGAGGGTATACTTCCCTTGTCTGAATCTACTGCTATTGGGAGCAACATCCTGTTACGAGGTGTAGAGCTGGGGTGCATTGATGTACCTTTACATTTTATCAATTTGAAATCAGACCTAGTCTAAGGACCTGTGGTTGTGGGTGTCCGACCAACATTACCATTGGACGGCATCTCGTTACTGCTAGGCAAATTCTTAGCTGGTGGGAAAGTAATAGCCGAACCCATCGTTACTCATGAACCTTGTTTCACTAAAATCAGGAAGAAGATCAAGAATTGTATCCAGCATGTGCTGTGACAAGGGCCATGAGTTTCAAGATCTCCACAAAAGAGATTTCACAAAAAAAAGCAATAAAATCCTCCTGAAATTGACCTGGGAAAAACATTTTCCGCCAGTCTAAATGAAGAGGCTAGTGATTACAAGACTCCAACTCGAATGCAACTTATTGAAGAGCAGAAGAGTGATCCAGAAATAGTCAAACTTTGAGAGAATGCTTTGACCCAAGAAGAAGCTGAACGATTCCCTGTATGTTATTACCTTCAAGATGACATACTTTTGAGAAAATGGTGACCTCCACACGCAAATGCTGACAAAGAATGGAGGATAGTTCATCAAATAGTAGTTCCTACACCATTCCGGAACGAAGTCCTGAACTAAGCCCATGATTCACCATTTTCAGGCCATTTGGGAGTAAACAAAACATATCACAAAATCACGTCGCACTTTTTTGGCCCAAAATCAAGAACGATGTGGTTGACTACTGCAGATCATGTCATACTTGTCAGGTGGTAGGGAAACCAAATCAGAAGATACCAGCAGCTCCTCTACAAGCGTTCGAAGAACCTTTCAGTCACGTTATTATAGACTGTGTTGGACCTCTGCCAAAGACAAAATCAGGTCACCAATACTTGCTGACAATCATGTGTACGTCAACAAGGTTCCAAGAAGCTATTCCTCTTCGCAATATCAAGACTCCGAACATCCTCATAGCTATTGTTTGGTCTTCCGAAGTCGGTACAATCTGATCAAGGAACCAACTTCAAGGCTGGACTATTCAAACAAGTGATGAACCGATTGGGCATATAACACTGCTTGTCGATTGCATATCATCCTGAGTCACAGGGAGCACTTGAGCGATTCCATCAGACGTTGAAGAACATGATGAGAACATACTGCCTAGAACAAGAGAAAGACTGGGATGAAGGAATCAACATGCTACTGTTCGCCGCAAGAGAAGCAGTTATGGAATCACTTGGATTCAGCCCCTTCAAACTGGTGTTTGGCCACACGGTTCGCGGTCCCCTTTAACTTTTAAAAGACACGTGGATGTCAACGTCACCCACAGAAGGACTCCTTAACTATGTCCTAAAATTTAAAACTAAACTTTTTAATGCCGTTAATTTGGCTAAATCACATTTAAAAGATGCACAATCTAAAATGAAAGATTGGCACGACACAAAGTCAAAATTCAGACAGTTTGCTTCAGTCGACAAAGTGCTTGTGCTTTGGCCGATATCAGGGCAAGCACTACAAGCTAGATATTTTGGTCCTTATGTTGTTGAGTCCAAAATTAATGAATTACATTTTGTTAACACCAGATCATAAAAGAAAGAAACAGTTATGTCACATTAATATGTTAAAAGAATATTTTGATAGAAAATGTGATGATCATTGTCCATCCTCAGAAACTATTTTTAACACAATTTCAGCTGTAACCTCAATTCTTAAAGAAAAGGTTACTGGAGCCTTTGATAGTGTCACAGAAAAAAGTTGTTAATTACAAACTGAAATACTGGCCAACTTGTACAGTACAAAGTTAACACAGTTCGTATAATGTGCCAATGAATAATGATTAAATGCGAAACAAACACTTATGAGGATGAGCACACAAATACACAAAGAATAATACACGTCTCGTAAAGTTAATAATTTCTGTCTGAATCTCCGTCTCTTCGAAGCGTGGTTGTTCTCATCGGTCACCTTCGTCGCACCACGAGGCAAAGACGTGTTTATCGCGTTATCGCTATTTCTCGCCTTTAATAATTTTTGTTCGTGTCTCTCAGCGATTGAAATCCTGCCACGGTGTTCGATCTGTGCATGATACGCGACTCCAGTTCTCTCACTCGGCCAAGCAGACGATTTTCTGAACTCATAGAACAGTGCGGTGTATCAGCGTCTGGTGCTGTTGCCTTTTGGGCCTTGACGTATAAAATCTGTCAATCCCTTATATAGGTGGGTCTACCGACGCGTAAGCCCTGCCTTCCAGAAAGACTTATGACGTGTTGGTCACATTTCTCGGGTTATCGAGCACATTCGAGAAAATACCAGGAAGACAGTCTAACATGTTTGAATGGTAAACACGGTTGTAAACAAGATACATCAAACGAATAGGCCATGCCCACACCAGACGTTACTGTCTGCTAGGATTCTAATCTAGGTCAAGTAAAATTCAAGCACGGAAAAAGTGTGCTACATAACACATTTCCCTCTGCCGACAATTGGTTTTATTTTTATCATTTGGTTATAAATATTTGACAGACAACAGCGATTCGAAAAATCAGATGGTCATTTAATGTAGCTCGTTTCCTAAACTGTTCCAATCCAACATTTCAATGATCTTAAGCAGTGTATGTGTGTTTTGTGTGTGTCTGTAGGTGTGTGTGTGGGTGGGGGGGTGATAAGAAGGTAGATACCAGAGGGTGGGAGGAAAATCGTCCACAAACTCTTCATTAACAGATTGGACAAGTGATAAGAGGAGGTTGTTCTACTTTTCATTAACCGATTGGGCAAGTGATAAGAGGAGGTTGTTCTAGAAAGATCGTGACAGTTTGAGAGAGCAGCACGTATGCGACTTTGGAAGAGGGAGCGGGGAAAGTCGCATATGCTTGGGAAATGGACGGTATGAGTGAATTGCGATATGTTGAGGGAAAGGACCAGAAGGGCGCATATTTCGAAAAGTGTGGGATGAAGTTGGGGATATAGTTAAATGGATCCACAAAAAAAAAAAAAAAAAAAGTCTGTGATACACGATGGTGGCGTCGAATTGAACCACTATTCCAGACTGTGAGGGACTAGTTTCATTTTATGGAGAGGGTGCTTTTTTGGCCTAGGTCAGTATTTTTATAGTGGAGAGGGCGGCAACAAAGGTGGGAAGCCCAGTGTGACATTTACCCTAGCTACGCCACTGGTCGACTAGGATCACCAAGCATAAATTGAAAGGGGTCTGATAAGGGGTTCAACCCTTCTCTAGAACATTTTTAATAGATTCAGAATCACGAGTTTACAATATGGCGTTTACCTGATTGTCATTGTTTCTTTCGTAATCATTGTTGCTTTATAATCATTGTTTTTTTCATGATCATTGTTTCTTTCAGAATCATTGTTGCTTTATAATCATTTTTTCTTTCATTATCATTGTTTCTTTCATAATCATTGTTGCTTTATTAATCATTGTTTCTTTCATGATCATTGTTTCTTTCATAATCATTGTTGCTTTATAATCATTGTTTTTTTCATGATCATTGTTTCTTTCAGAATCATTGTTGCTTTATAACCATTGTTTCTTTCATTATCATTGTTTCTTTCATAATCATTGTTGCTTTATAATCATTGTTTCTTTCATGATCATTGTTTCTTTCATAATCATTGTTGCTTTATAATCATTGTTGCTTTATAATCATTGTTGCTTTCATTGTCATTCTTTCTTTCATAATCATTGTTTCTTTCATAATCTTTGTTTCTTTCATAACCATTGTTTCTTTCATTATCAGTTTTTTTTCATAACCATTGTTTCTTTCATTATCATTTTTTTCATAACCATTGTTTCTTTCCTAATCATGGTTTCTTTCACAACCATTGTTTTTTTCATAATTATTGTTTGTTTCATAATCATTGTTTCTTTCACAATCATAGTTTCTTTCATAATCATTGTTTGTTTCATTATCATTGTTTCTTTCATAATCATTGTTTCTTTCATAATCATTGTTTCTTTTAGAAAATTTGATCCAGGAAAGATATAATGCCGGCATGGAGGTTCTGTGTGTGTGGTGGAGGGGGGGGGGGCAATCTATTAGCCTGAAAATTAAGCACTTTGGAAAAGATTATCTGAAATCGCTGTGGTTTTAATGCGCCCCAGGTTCTTATTTTGACCACAACTTTGTTTCGCCTCCGTGCTGTCACACTGATCGGCATGGGGAGCAGCAGTCGAGGGGAGCGGAGGGAATATGTGGGTGGGGGTCAATGTGCATGTCACCAGAAAATTAAAGATAAATTTAAAATGCGGTGATGCATTTTGCCAGCATACCTAAATATAGGTTTGCTTTATTCTGCACTTAATCGAAAATTGACAGAATTGAGCTATCCCCGGACCTTGTTGTGTTATACAAATACTAAAGCTTGATTTTTTTTTATTAAATAGTATTGTTGTTTCTTAATACTTTTATTGAAACTATTTCTTTCTTTTTACTCTGACATTTAAAAAAAATATTTTACATTTTTTTTCATATTCGAGGGCCAGCGATCAATTTATTGATAACTTTGGCTCCTGGTTTGATTTCAGACGTTGATGAGTTGCCGTCCAATGCTTACGAGTCCCATCCACCCAATATATATATATATATATATATATATATATATATATATATATATATTTTTATGTAGAGCTTGTTTTCTACACTTTTCTCGTGTGTGCACTCTGTTTTACCCCACATGAGACACTTGCGATCAATTTATTGATAACTTTGGCTCCTGGTTTGATTTCAGACGTTGATGAGTTGCCGTCCAATGCTTACGAGTCCCATCCACCCAATATATATATATATATATATATATATATATATATATATTGTTATGTAGAGCTTGTTTACTACACTTTCCTCGTGCGTGCACTCTGGTTGACCCCACATGAGACACTACGTTCATAGATGGGCGTGGCTTTTGATCTGTCATGTTATTGTCGACAGCAACTAAAAATAATTAATTTGTTCTCAGTGGTGTTTTGTCGAATGTTCGCGATTGTATTAGAAAAGTAAAAGCGTTTCTAGACGCGTCGGTGGACCCACATATATAAGGGATTCAGACGGAGATTCAGATTGACCGAGATATATATTATTAACTTTACGAGACAATTGTATTAGTCTTTGTGTGCTCATATGTGTTTTTTCGCTTTCATCATTCATCATTATTAATTGGCACATACTAATTGTGTACCGGTACAAGATTTTCCTATACTCTGTTAGTTAATGATTTGTAATTATATTTCTTTTGTTTTGTAATTATATTATTACTAAATTAAATCTTACTAATTGTAATTGGCAACTGTTTTTGCCTTTCGTATCTCTATTGTTGTATTTCTCTATGGTATCGTCCTTAGTTGTGCACTGCGTGAACGAGCAATAACTTAAAACGAGAGATTAATTTCTCACAATAGAAGCCAGTGCGTAACAATAAATAAATCAATGTATATACTTCCATACAAAAGGGGGCCATAAAAAAGCAAGTATACTCATTACTTTCCTTAATGGTTCCAAGTTTTACCATACACAAAAAGAGGGAAAAAAAATCTTGTATTGTAGAAAAGGTCTAAATGACAACTTTGATAACGTGTTTACTAATAGCTCTATTTGTAAAGCATGATCCTATTATACAATTAACATCCTTTCATATTCGTTGATTTTACAATTTCATTTTTTAAAAATTTAAAATAAATTTTTGCTTTATTTTGTAACACTTTTTTCTCAGGTGGTGGGGCGGGCAACTGACTTGCTCCCCTCCCCTCTCAGGTGGTGGGGCGGGCAACTGACTTGCTCCCCTCCCCTCTCAGGTGGTGGTGCGGGCAACTGACTTGCTCCCCTCCCCTCTCAGGTGGTGGGGCGGGCAACTGACTTGCTCCCCTCCCCTCTCAGGTGGTGGGGCGGGCAACTGACTTGCTCCCCTCCCCTCTCAGGTCGTGGGGTGGGCAGCTAAATTGCTCCCCTCCCCTCCCCATGATGCTTGAAATAAACACTGGTAGCCAACATTATTAAACAAACAAAGGCCGATGTAAATGAGCCACCGGAACCAGAGATGCTGCTTCAAATGGGTAGCGGCATAGTTTTGGGGAACAAAATGTGCTATTTATAATTGAATGTTATTCACGTATCTACAGAGGCGTAGCTAGGGAGGGCAGGGGGCAGGGGGTGCAGATGTCCCCGGGCCCCAGCTAGTTAGGGGCGCCAAAATGTGCTTTGATATTATATTATTGCTAAAAATAATGGGTTTGACGGTTGAAAAAAAGAAAAGGGGGCCCTTTAAAATGGATCTTGTCCCCGGACGCTAAACACCCTCGCTACGCCTCTGGGTATCTAGATTTGAATTCAAGATATCGGATATATTGAACATAGCAATATAAATATTTCATTCGTTTCACTATTTCACTGATAGTATTAAAAGAGCTATAAAATGAAAATTTAGTAGTTTAAAAAATATATATATATATATTCGCTTTATTATTTACACATTTTTCTCAGGGATGCCCCCGCTCCTGGGCAAAAAATAGGGGGGGGGGGGTTTTGAAATAATCCCTGGACGCAAATATTTATAAAAAGAAAATTTAGTAGTTTAAAAAATATATATATATATATTCGCTTTATTATTTACCCCTTTTTCTCAGTGATGCCCCCCCCCCTGAGCAAAAAATAGGGGGGGGGGGGTTTTGAAATAATCCCTGGACGCAAATATGTCAGAACCTATGTGCAGTGGCGTAGCTAGGGGGTGCGGGGTGCGGAACGCACCGGGTTACACCATCTCAAGGGGTTACACCAAATTGAAAAATTGCATATTTACAGAGAACACACTGCTCGATCTAACCGAATTTCGTTAAAGGATAACATTTTCCACTCATAACCAATCCAAATGTGTGGTTTATTAAAAGTTTCAAGGTCAGAAATGAGGTAACCCTATAATTATGGCGTAAGTGTCAGAAAGATTTATCTATCAAATAAATCTTTCCATTTACACCCAATACGATGTGGTCGCCGGTTTTAAGTACACTAATCTAATCGGTAAAAATTAAAAACATAAACAATGCCTTCCTACCCATTTATAAGGTTAACAAAATAATATAATATTTTACATTTTCTAATATCTTTTAATTATTGATTTAAATTTATTTATTTTTTTAAAATGTTTTTGAAACTAAATCTAAACCCAGAGATATAAAAAAAAGTATATTTTCGCCGATTCGTCACTAGCCCCGCCCCTTAACATTTGCTCAAGTGATTGACAGGTTTTCAGCTTTCAAAACCAGGAAAGGAAAATTTAAATGAAATAAATTATATGTAAAAAATAACTATAACCTAAAATTTTTACAGTTATTTAAAAACATTTATCTCCTGACCTTTAAACCTTTAATTAATTCCTTTTTTTTCTTGTTATTGTTATGCCATGGACTCATTTTAACAAGAAGAGGTCCATCGTGGAAGTCGGGGGCGGGGGGGGGGGTGTGGAGTGTGACACCATGAGTTTACGCACCGGGTGATACCAACTGCAGCTATGTCACTGCATATGTGAAAAAACCTATTTGATAGAACCTACGTGAGAGAACCAATGTGAAAGAACCTATTGATAGAACATATGTGAAAGAACATATTTGATAGAACATATGTGAAAGAACCTATTGATAGAACATATGTGAAAGAACATATTTGATAGAACATATGTGAAAGAACCTGTTTCACGGAACCTATGTGAGAGAACCTATTTGACAAAGCACACGGGATCACAGATTTTGAAGAATAGATTGGGTGTAGAAAATGTAACATCACAGACGTGAGATAAAATATAACATAGAATACATCAATGAAATAAGTGTTTGACTGCCTATATGTGTGTGAGTATTTGACAATTAAAAAATGTTTGTCTACCTATAGCTGTGTGAGTAATTGACAAAAAAAAAAGATTATTTTAGAAGTAATCAAGTAACATTTGTAATGCATGCAACAAGTCCCACCACTCACCCCACCCCAATGAATTTTACCATAAAATTCGTGTGCATAATTTGTGATGTGTGTGTGTGTGCGCGCGTGGATGTGTGAGTGTATTATCGCATTTCTAGGTGGCTTCATCTCTCTGGCTTATGCAACATGACAACCAGGCCAGAAGCCATCATTGTTAAGTCAGCCGTGATGTTTCATGAAACTTGATAGCCACCATTGCTTTTAAAACATTTCATCAACAATACGTTCATTTGCCGACATTATTGCATATCACATACACGATGTTTCACATATCCTTAGGACTTGTATTTATAATATATTTCTCCATTCTAAAGTCCTAGATTTATTACAGGATTTGATTATCCAAAAGACTTTTAAAATAGAATGAAATTTTAACAAAAATTAAGACATGTTTATTTCATAAGTTTTAATAATTTAAAAAAAACTCTAAAAAAGTAAGCTTCAGTTATCAAGATGTTTTGTTGGAAAGGTTTCATTAAAAAAGATAGACAAAAAAAACCCATCGCTGGCAGACCAAAGGTTACATCTCGTTAGTTTGACCTATTTTTTAAAACTGTTCATTAAATATCTTAAAAAGTACATTTTAATATTATAAGTCTATTTTAAGTTACCGTATTTCCCCTGTATTTTATTTTGATATTGTCACGGAGATCTCCTTGTACTTTATATTTATATTTTCAGGGAGATGTCCCTGCACTTTATGTTTATATTGTCACGGAGATCTCCCCTTACTTTCTGTTTATATTTTCAGGGAGAACTCCCTGTACTTTATTTTCACGGAGAACTCACTGTACTTTATGCTATTGTTGTCACGGAGATCTCCCTGTAATTTATTTTTATATTTTCAAGGAGATCTCAAAGTAATTTATTTTGATATTTTCACGGAGATCTGAACAACACTGGGGAATGAATGTGCCACCATCCGTGTAACAAAGGCTTAACATTTTTGTTTTAATAATTTCTATAGAGCTGATGTAATTTTTTTAATATGATTAAACTATTTTACTTAGTATGTTTTAAATACATTAACTCCAATGGGTCACGGGCAGTTGTGTACTGAGGATAAAAGGCGCTCATGGCACGAACTAAAACTGCGCCCCAATCAAGCTTGAGAAGTCTATATTTATCGCACAGTAAAAAAGAGGGCACCAGACAATGCAGATTAAGAAACGTATTTTGACAGGTCAGCTCATTGATAAGGAAACCCGAATTTTACTTTTAAATCTCGAACTCTTGTCAATCTCACGAAATGTGTGCGCCCTCTCAACTTGGCGCCCACCCCTCTCAACTTGGCGCCCACGGGACGAGTCGTGTTCTCGGTACGGCACACATGCAAACACACACACACACTTAGACACATGCATACACACATGCATGAGAATTTTACCGGGACTCAATGTTTTAAGCAAACGGACAAAGAATGAACATCGCCAACAGAAACTAGCCAAGGATCTGATCAAAAGGTCTGTTGTCAACATGTCCCATTGAAATATTGGCTACGTATCCCATGGATCATGTAACAATTTTAACAATGTGCTCGCGATCCCACACACGAATATTGTCAATGTATAAAAAACCTGGCCATTACAAACATGTGATCGAATTGTGTAGCACTTATTGCTACATCATTAAGCTAGTGCAATATGATTGTATTATAAAATATAATACTAGATAGAACATCAAAATTTATTAAATAGAACAACGACTTAATAAGACACGGAACTGTAATAATAAGAAAAATCGACACTTAAAACAAAGAAGAGTTATTCAAAAGTGTTAATTTTTCTTAAACGAAACAATGCCGTTATGAAAGTTAAATGTGTCAATGAGTGAAATAAGGAAATGTTGTAATGAGTGAAATAAGGAAATGTTGTAATGAGTGAAATAAGGAAATGTTGTAATGAGTGAAATAAGGAAATGTTGTAATGAGTGAAATAAGGAAATGTTGTAATGAGTGAAATAATGAAATGTTGTAATGAGTGAAATAAGGAAATGTTGTAATGAGTGAAATAAGGAAATGTTGTAATGAGTGAAATAAGGAAATGTTGTAATGAGTGAAATAAGGAAATGTTGTAATGAGTGAAATAAGGAAATGTTGTAATGAGCGAAATAAGGAAATTTTGTAATGAGTGAAATAAGGAAATGTTTCACTGACTTACCGTGAGTGACATGGCTGTTGTGTTGTAAACAAATACACAAGGAAAACGTCACAGAGAGGATCAGGCACCTCATGCTGGGAGTGAAATACATCATGATGCTCACTTATACTGAGCTGACTTACACGACTGACCACAGACTGACTGCTGTCTGGCTAGTTCACCCTGGGAAACTCAACCTTGTCTGGATGTCTTGACTATTTGTTTTTGGTCTAATTTAACTCCTAAATTTGTTGGTACTAATTGGCCCTTCTAAAATGTCCAAGGAAACTGCCAGTAAATTGTCGTTATGACACGATGGAAAAGCGTTTTTTTTTTTAAATTAAAAAAGAAAGAATTTAATTCCTATTTTCAAACTGCTGGAGTAACAATGTCTGGTGATAATGTCTGTAAACAATGTCTGGTAATTATAGTTTTATTTTCAGGAAGCGACTTCGAAGAAAGTTTCAAATTTTCTTTCTAGCAGCAATGAAGTTTCTACACAAAATGGTACATGAAGTGTTCTCAGTTTTTACCCTTAATGAATCGCTTATTTTATACTTAAAAGATTTCCTTCCTTTATTTGAAGCCTAAATTTCTTTCTTTCTTTTTTTCACCTTAGTTACAACTTAAAAATAGCGCACTTTTGCCCTGGCTTAAACTTCTGCGATTGTTGCGCTTTGACTTTCGAAAACTCCTGGCCTTTCCAAGTGAGCGGGCGGTGACAGTCGAAAAAAAACACACGTCCACACAAATTGAGCGAAGAGCGAGGTGCACTACACAGCATTCACGCTACGCTGGCACTCGTTGGCCTGTTGTCTCTTCGAGGCTCGGTGTCCGTCACGACGGGGCGACGCTGCAGAAGCTGCTCTAGATATAGAGTATGCAGACGCCGGACTTGAATATTTATACTCGGCCATTGTGGGGCTGTTGTCCATTCTTCAGCCGGAACGTCCTGTCTGTGACGAAGTTTTTTCACTTGCGTGGGCGCACGTGGAGATATGCACGTTCTTATTCTCCAAATCTCTCGTCTTGAAAAGCAAACAAATCCCACGCTTTAAATGCGATTGCCATTCTGACATTGTTTGGTCCAGTGAGAAGACTGGTTTCGGTTTTATGGTAATAGATCATTCTAACACATTGTTTCCTTAAAAGTGATGTAGTTTACGCCACCATATCCTAGGTAATTCTAACACATTGTTTCCTTAATAGGGATGTAGTTTACGCCACCATATCCTAGGTAATTCTAACACATTGTTTCCTTAAAAGGGATGTAGTTTACGCCACCATATCCTAGGTCATTACAACGCATTGTTTCCTTAAAAGGGATGTAGTTTACGCCACCATATCCTAGGTCATTACAACGCATTGTTCCTTAAAAGGGATGTAGTTTACGCCACCATATCCTAGGTCATTACAACGCATTGTTTCCTTAAAAGGGATGTAGTTTACGCCACCATATCCTAGGTCATTACAACGCATTGTTTCCTTAAAAGGGATGTAGTTTACGCCACCATATCCTAGGTCATTACAACGCATTGTTTCCTTAAAAGGGATGTAGTTTACGCCACCATCTCCTAGGTAATTCTAACGCATTGTTTCCTTGAAGGGGATGTAGTTTACGCGAACAACTCCTAGAGTAATGTCGTGTGAATGTTTCTTCTGTCCAATCAAACTTAAGAGGAGAAACTAATTCCGGAAATTGAAAAACGTGAACCGTGGAACGTACGTGGGAAACAAAAACAAATCCAACTATTTTCTGCAGCAACTAGAAATATCATGCAGCCATTCACTGGTGAGAAATATCATGCAGTCATTCACTGGTGAGAAATATCATGCAGTCATTCACTGGTGAGAAATATCATGCAGTCATTTACTGGAGAGAAATATCATCCAGTCATTCACTGTTGAGAAATATCATGCAGTCATTTACTGGTGAGAAATATCATGCAGTCATTTACTGGTGAGAAATATCATGCAGTCATTCACTGGTGAGAAATATCATGCAGTCATTCACTGGTGAGAAATCTCATGCAGTCATTCACTGGTGAGAAATCTCATGCAGTCATTCACTGGTGAGAAATCTCATGCAGTCATTCACTGGTGAGAAATCTCATGCAGTCATTTACTGGTGAGAAATCTCATGCAGTCATTCACTGGAATTTTGTTTTGAAAACATTAGAGGTGTTTATTGATAGTGAATCCTGTGGAATTATTTTATTGTTTGTGTCTGATTACACTTTCAAATAAAAGACATGGGAAAATTTTTTGAAAAAAAAGATAGATTAAATTTTGACTAGGACATTTTGAATAACACTGTACGCATTTAGACTAGGACATTTTGAATAACACTGTACGCATTTAGACTAGGACATTTTGAATAACACTGTACGCATTTAGACTAGAACATTTTGAATAACACTGTACGCATTTAGACTAGGACATTTTGAATAACACTGTACGCATTTTGACTACGACATTTTGAATAACACTGTACGCATTTTGACTACGACATTTTGAATAACACTGTACGCATTTTGACTAGGACATTTTGAATAACACTGTACGCATTTAGACTAGGACATTTTGAATAATGCTGTACGCATTTTGACTAGGACATTTTGAATAACACTGTACGCATTTTGACTAGGACATTTTGAATAACACTGTACGCATTTTGACTACGACATTTTGAATAACACTTTACGCATTTTGACTAGGACATTTTGAATAACACTGTACGCATTTAGACTAGGACATTTTGAATAACACTGTACACATTTAGACTAGGACATTTTGAATAACACTGTACGCATTTAGACTAGGACATTTTGAATAACACTGTACGCATTTAGACTAGGACATTTTGAATAACACTGTACGCATTTAGACTAGGACATTTTGAATAACACTGTACGCATTTAGACTAGGACAATTTGAAAAATGCTGTACGCATTTTGACTAGGACATTTTGAATAACACTGTACGTAAAGCTCCTCTTTGGGTTGAAGTGGTTTTAAGTGAGACTTTTGTACAGATAGCAAGGCGATTAAATAAGATTCGATTCTTTATTGATCCAAATAAATGGAAATGTTTTTAATTACATTGTACATGTTCATTTTCAGCCCATTAATATACATCAAAGAATTATAACAATTTAGATACACGACATCTAAAGTATTTCTCTAGCGTAGAAATCAGCCACTTATCAGCTTTAGTGACAATAATGACTTAATGAGATCTCATTTAGATTTGGTGATTACCAAGGAGCACGCTGGTAAGTTCTTACAGACTTGGGGAAAAAAATAATTTTTATTTCTTTCAGTCCTAACTTTAAGTGGAAGAGTTCGCCCTGATCGAGCTGATCTTAGAAATCTGTGATCAACTGGGTGGGATGTATCATTTCTTTAAATAGTTCATCAAATGAGGAATGTTAAGCTTGTTTGATTGATTAGTCTATTTAATCGGTGTATGATGTCAGACGATGAACCCCCACACCAGCAGGTAATACTGAAGTGTAGAGGCTACCAAATGTTGCACTGTAGAATAAGTTAATAACTTGTTGGTTTAAGACGAAATCGTACAATTTTTTTTAAATAAGAAAAGTCTTTGCTTGACCTCGTACACAGCATTTGGTCGCATTCATGCCATTTCAGCTTTTTTTTAATGGTGACACCTATGTACCTATATGTCTCTCCTTGTTCTATATTGTGACACCTAGGTACTTATATGTCTCTACTTGTTCCATATGGTGACACCTACGTACTTATATATCTCTACTTGTTCCATATGGTGACACCTACGTACTCATATATCTCTACTTGTTCCATATGGTGACACCTACGTACTCATATATCTCTACTTGTTCCATATGGTGACACCTACGTACTTATATATCTCTACTTGTTCTATATGGTGACACCTACGTACTTATATATCTCTACTTGTTCTCTATGGTGACACCTACGTACTTATATATCTCTACTTGTTCTCTATGGTGACACCTACGTACTTATATATCTCTACTTGTTCTATATGGTGACACCTACGTACTTATATATCTCTACTTGTTCTATATGGTGACACCTACGTACTTATATATCTCTACTTGTTCTCTATGGTGACACCTACGTACTTATATATCTCTACTTGTTCTCTATGGTGACACCTACGTACTTATATATCTCTACTTGTTCTATATGGTGACACCTACGTACTTATATATCTCTACTTGTTCTCTATGGTGACACCTACGTACTTATATATCTCTACTTGTTCTATACCGTGCTTATTTATTGTGACATCAGTAACATTTTTTAAGTTGTTATTTTTTCAAATAATTTTTGCATAAAACGGAATTTTTAAGTTCTATTATTTTTAATTGAAAAAACTATGAAATTTTATTATTAATTGCTGATATTTTGAGGAGAACATAGTGTGAATGCTTACATTCATTGAATGACTTATTGTCAATGCTTACATTCATTGAATGACTTATTGTCAATGCTTACATTCATTGAATGACTTATTGTCAATGCTTACATTCATTGAATGACTTATTGTCCATGCTTACATTCATTGAATGACTTATTGCCAATGCTTACATTCATTGAATGACTTATTGTCCATGCTTACATTCATTGAATGACATATTGCCAATGCTTACATTCATTGAATGACTTATTGCCAATGCTTACATTCATTGAATGACTTATTGTCCATGCTTACATTCATTGAATGACTTATTGTCAATGCTTACATTCATTGAATGACTTATTGTCAATGCTTACATTCATTGAATGACTTATTGTCCATGCTTACATTCATTGAATGACTTATTGTCAATGCTTACATTCATTGAATGACTTATTGTCCATGCTTACATTCATTGAATGACTTATTGTCAATGCTTACATTCATTGAATGACTTATTGTCAATGCCTACATTCAATGAATGACTTATTGTCAATGCCTACATTCATTGAATGACTTATTGTCAATGCCTACATTCAATGAATGACCAATTGCCAATGCTTACATTCATTGAATGACTTATTGCCAATGCTTACATTCATTGAATGATTTATTGCCAATGCTTACATTCATTGAATGACTTATTGTCAATGCTTACATTCATTGAATGACTTATTTTCAATACGGTTTAAAAAATGACATTGTACAGAATGGAATCCTTGATAAAAAAATCTTCTTTAAATGTGTCTTTTGGTATTTTTGTTAGCGACAGTGGCGTAACCATCATTAGTGCCGCCTCTCTTCCACCTAAACAAAAACAAATCTGCAGTTGGTCGAAAATGCCCCACCACAAACTAATGTTAAAGACCCACTCGGGGGCACCACTGTCCGCACCAGTCTTCCCACGCCAATGTTTTGGTGAGAATGCAAAAATCCACTGTTTATGTATGCATAATCACAATTTGAATTAATTCCACAGATGTCTGTCTTTTTCTTTGTAAACATTGAGAGAAACATGTAGCAGTAACGAAAACATCCATATCTCAGATTCTCTAAGAATCAAGAATTGACAGTATTGTACCTATTTAATATCAGCCTGGCTGTGAATCAATAATTGACAGTATTGTACCTATTTGATATCAGCCTGGCTGTGAATCAATAATTGACAGTATTGTACCTGTTTGATATCAGCCTGGCTGAGAATCAAGAATTGACAGTATTGTACCTGTTTGATATCAGCCTGGCTGTGAATCAATAATTGACAGTATTGTACCTATTTGATATCAGCCTGGCTGAGAATCAATAAATGACAGTATTGTACCTATTTGATATCAGCCAGGCTGTAAATCAATAATTGACAGTATTGTACCTGTTTGATATCAGCCTGGCTGTGAATCAAGACTTGACAGTATTGTATCTATTTGATATCAGCCTGGCTGAGAATCAATAAATGCCAGTATTGTACCTATTTGATATCAGCCAGGCTGTAAATCAATAATTGACAGTATTGTATCTATTTGATATCAGCCTGGCTGTGAATCAAGACTTGACAGTATTGTATCTATTTGATATCAGCCTGGCTGAGAATCAATAAATGACAGTATTGTACCTATTTGATATCAGCCTGGCTGAGAATCAATAAATGACAGTATTGTACCTATTTGATATCAGCCAGGCTGTAAATCAAGAATTGACAGTATTGTACCTATGTGATATCAGCCTGGCTGTGAATCAAGAATTGACAGTGTTGTACCTGTTTGATATCAGCCTGGCTGTGAATCAAGAATTGACAGTATTGTACCTGTTTGATATCAGCCTGGCTGTGAATCAATAATTGACAGTATTGTACCTATTTGATATCAGCCTGGCTGTGAATCAAGACTTGACAGTATTGTACCTATTTGATATCAGCTTGGCTGTGAATCAAGAATTGACAGTATTGTACCTGTTTGATATCAGCCTGGCTGTGAATCAAGAATTGACAGTATTGTACCTGTTTGATATCAGCCAGGCTGTGAATCAAGAATTGACAGTATTGTACCTGTTTGATATCAGCCTGGCTGTGAATCAATAATTGACAGTATTGTACCTATTTGATATCAGCCTGGCTGTGAATCAATAATTGACAGTATTGTACCTATTTGATATCAGCCTGGCTGTGAATCAATAATTGACAGTATTGTACCGATTTGATATCAGCCTGGCTGTGAATCAATAATTGACAGTATTGTACCTGTTTGATATCAGCCTGGCTGTGAATCAAGACTTGACAGTATTGTACCTATTTGATATCAGCCTGGCTGTGAATCAATAATTGACAGTATTGTACCTGTTTGATATCAGCCTGGCTGTCAATCAAGAACTTCCCTGACCCAGGACATTTGGCCTCAGGGTCATGGTAACTTAGTCGTTTCTCAGAATTAGCTCTTCTCTCCATTCATTGTCATAAAAGAATACCCCAAGCATGTCTGAATTGATTCAAGAGCATTTAAAATGTCAGTAATCGTTACGTTCTTAACTCTACCAGATGGCGCTGATTTCACTAAAGAAAGTTCCCAATGACTGCGCTGAAGGATTTTCTTAAAAATACCGCATGCCCATAAGATATTTTCTTGGCCCCTCCCACCATGGAAATGGTGTAATAAATCTGTGGTGTAAAAGGGGGCGGGACATTAGAATATTAATATATTTCAGAGGAGGTGGCGTAAAGGGGAGGGGATAACACTAGTTGAGAATCTTATGAAGTGCGTTACTTGAATGCATGTTTTGTCAAGTAACTTAGGTAGATGAGAAGTTCACGCATTACGGCCACCATTGCTTGGAGGGCTATATCTGTTAAACCATAAATCTGTAAATAGAAATAATGTCCCCCATTAACGATGCAACCACATGGTGGTCTAACACTTCCATCGTGTTAGGAGATTCAAGGGAGCAAAAGGGAGACAAGAAATGGAAGGGAGTTAATAAGGCACATGAGGCATTACTTGGTGGACGGGCGACGTTTAGCTCTGGCAATGTTTGTCGCCGATGTCTCTACTCATGGGCCCTTTCAGTGAGTACTCCACTAATGGCGCCTCAGCAAATGACAGTCGCTGGTGTTATTTGGTAATGGAACGAATCTTAGAATTAGCCGAAATACTCATCTTAAGTTTTCAACACACACTTTCAAGCTCTCTCTCTCTCTCTCTCTCTCCTCTTTCCCTCTCCTCTCTCTTGTTATCTATCATTTGTGTTCTCGGTGTCACTCTCCCTTTTTTCTCAATGTTTCTTTTATCTAAATCCAATTTTCTCTCTCTCTCCTTCTTGTTCTCCTTCTCGCCCTCTTTTCTGTCCTCCTCTCACTATTTTCTATCTCCCACTTCTTTCTCGTTCTTCTTTAATCTCTTTTCACGTTGTCTCTCTTCTGTCGCCCACTCTCTCCTTTCTCTGTCTCCAAATGTCTCTCTGTTTTCTCTCTTTATTTTCACTCTCTTTGCTCTCTCCTTCTTCTCTGTCTTCCGCTTTTTCTCTCTCCTTCTCTTTACTCATTTTCTGCTCACTATCTCTTTTTATTCTTCTTTCTCTCTCTTTACAGTTTCTTTCTCTCTCTTTTTGTACATAATGTTTCCTCTCTCTTTGTACATAGTTTTCTCTCTCTTTGTACACACTTTTCCTCTCTTTTTGTAGACAATGTTTCCTCTCTTTGTACACAATGTTTTCTCTCCATTTGTACATAATGTTTTCTCTTGCACTTTTCACAATATAGTTTCTCTCTCTTTCACTCACTCTCTTCTAACCATTTCTCTCTCTCTCTCTCTCTCTCTCTCTCTCTCTCTCTCTCTCTCTCTCTCTCTCTTTTTTTTCTCTTTTCTTTTCTATTTTTTCTCTCTCTCTTTTTCTCTCTCTTTCTCTCTCTCTCTTCTATCCATTTCTCTCTCTCTCTCTCTCTCTCTCTCTCTCTCTCTCTCTCTCTCTCTCTCTCTCTCTCTCTGTTTTTCCTCTCTTCTTTACAATATCTTTTCTCTCTATCTCCCTTCAATATTTTTTATCTCTTTATTTACTCCATCTTTGCTCTCCCTTTTTACACTATGTTGCCTCTTTCTCTTTATAAGGATTATCTTTCTCTCTCTCTCTCTCTCTCTCTCTCTCTCTCTCTTTCTTTATACTATCATTTCTCTCTCTATTTCCATCTGCTCTCTCTTTCTCTTCTACCTCTGTTTCCACCTTTTCTCTTCCTTTTCAATCTCGTTTTCTACTAAATCACTTTCTTCTTCTTCTCTCTCTCTCTCTCTCTCTCTCTCTCTCTCTCTCTCTCTCTCTCTCTCTCTCTCTCTGTTTGTCTTTTTTTCTCTCTCTCTCTCTTACCTCTCTTTCCACCTTTTCTCTCCCTTTTCTATCTCTTTTTCTCCTAAATCTCTTTCTTCTTCTTCTTCTCTCTCTCTCTCTCTCTCTCTCTCTCTCTCTCTCTCTCTCTCTCTCTCTCTCTCTGTGTGTGTGTGTTTGTCTGTCTCTCCCCCTTCCTTCTTCACCATGCTTACACTGTGTAAGTCCGATGAGTATAAAACACATCAATTTGTGGACGTTGTGGAGTCAGGAGATCAGGTCAGCAAACATTCGAACAGTGACTTTCTCAACGTTGTAATTACTTCCCCTATCTTAAACACCAAAATTAGTTCTGGATTTAAAACATCTTGAAGCATAATTTATTGTTGTTGACAAGTCAAACTGAAGCAAATGTTCATTTAGTTTTAAATATACACTTAATGTCCTATTAGTTCTACGCATTGAAATATGATAATTCCCTTGACTTTCTGTCAGGGATGTGTCCTTACTGAGATGCTCTCGACTTTGGCGTACACAGGTAATCTCAGACGTCAATCAAAATATATCATTCGATCTGTGCTCCTTGGGGCAGTTCTTCCATTTATTGCTCCCAGAGCAGTGCTACAATTTGGTCGGAAAGATATTCATCAACAGCATCCATTACGTCTGCTTACTCGATGAACCTTTGCTTTTGTTCTATTACCAAAATGCTCTTCCATTACCAGATATGGTATTACCAAATGCACTTCTATTACCAGATGTGGAATTACGAAATGCACTTCTTGTACCACATATGGTATTACCAACTAAACTACTACAAAATGTACCACTAAGAGTTGTGCCTTTACTAGCTGTACATAGAACAACTGCATCATACCAACTTTATCGTTTATTTACCTTATCAACATGACGCATTTACATTGTGTCCTCTATCACCGGGATCAGGACACACTAAGCCTAGAAGCATTGTGTCTTCGATCATTCAGATGATACCAGCTTTCTTTTAAATAAAATAATGAACTTGTTGACAGTGCTTTCAATATATTTTATCCAGAAGTTAACTTTCCTAATGGTACAGCCCAAATTCAAGGAATGACAAACTCCATTTATCATCTTGCAGTAGATAAGACACACTCCATCACATTACCACATTAATGTAAATAAGACACATCAATGACAGTACAGTAGATAAGACACAATCAATCACGTTACAGTGGGTACAGGGATCCCTTTTTGTTTTTTTACCGCTCCTTTCAGGGATCAGCGTTGATATTATTCCCAAACGGCCTTGGATAATACTCATACAATGAATCAATAGTGTTCATGTTGATTATACTCAACTCTGAAAATGTTCATGGGATGTTCTGGTCTAACATGTTCATAGGATGCTCTAGTCTAACATGTTCATAGGATGCTCTGGTCTAACAAGTTCATAGGATGCTCTGGTCTAACATGTTCATAGGATGCTCTGGTCTAACATGTTCATAGGATGCTCTGGTCTAACATGTTCATAGGATGCTCTGGTCTAACAGGTTCATATGATGCTCTGGTCTAACATGTTCATAGGATGCTCTGGTCTAACATGTTCATAGGATGCTCTGGTCTAACATATTCATAGGATGCTCTGGTCTAACAGGTTCATATGATGCTCTGGTTTAACATGTTCATAGGATGCTCTGGTCTAACAGGTTCATAGGATGCTCTGGTCTAACATGTTCATATGATGCTCTGGTCTAACAGGTTCATAGGATGCTCTGGTCTAACAGGTTCATATGATGCTCTGGTCTAACATGTTCATAGGATGCTCTGGTCTAACATGGTCATATGATGCTCTGGTCTAACATGTTCATATGATGCTCTGGTCTAACATGTTCATAGGATGCTCTGGTCTAACAGGTTCATAGGATTCTCTGGTCTAACATGTTCATAGGATGCTCTGGTCTAACATGTTCATATGATGCTCTGGTCTAACATGTTCATAGGATGCTCGGTCTAGACAACTTCAAAAAAACAACAACACAAAAACACAAATCACCTAAAGATTTATTTGACCAGGACGAATATTTCGAATGTCTGTTTTATGTCAAAATGCCAGATCTGTATCCCAGGACATGCCTATCAATCATATTGTGTCTATAACCTTCCAATGAAATGCTTGATTTCTATAAGGGAACTACTTTTGGATGCTATAAAAAAATGGAATGTTTATCTTTACGTGCACCGGAAAGCTCTGAAGTCACGTGTGGTCCAGGGCTTGATTGGCTCCAGTAACGATGCGAAGTTTGGGGATGGGGGGGGGGGGGGGGGGGGGGGGTGTCTCTGTGTGTGTGTGTGTGTGTGTGTGTGTGTGTGGGAGGGAGCTTTTCTTTACTTCTTTCTTTTGTAAGTTTTTTCCAGAAATCGACTCACTTCCCGATATCCGGAAATTCCGAAAAATGATCAGCATTCCTTTTATATGCTGAGAACTTCGCCCACATGACATGTAATTATTATGACAATTATGTTTGCCTATATACTCAATTGCTGACTTCATTGGAGGGATCTGTTGGAGGGATCTGTCGGAGGTGTCTGTTGGAGGGATCAGTAGGAAAGTCAGCAAGGGGTCACACCGACCGATCGCCCCCTCCTCCCCTTTTCCCCTCGGGCCTCTAGTTATAAATTGCAAGTGTACCGGACATATCAAGTGTACCGGACATACCAAGTGCAACGGACATATCATGTGTATCGGACATATAAGGTGTACCGGATATATCAGGTGTACCGGCATATAAGGTGTACCGGACATATCAGGTATTACGGACATATTAAGTGTACCAGAGATAACAGGTGTACCGGACATATCAGGTGTACCGGACATATCAGGTGCAACGGATATATCAGTTGTACGGGGCATATAATGTGTACCGGACATAACATGTGTACCGGACATAACAGATGTACCGAACATATCAGGTATACCGGGCATATCAGGTCTACCGGATATATCAGGTGTACCGGACATATAAGGTGTACCGGATATATCAGGTGTACCGGACATATTAAAAGTGCGGAACATATGAAGTGGACTTGACATGTAACATATAGATATACTCCATGCTACACTACAAACGCTTTTATTTCTTATAAAACTACTTTCAGCGTAACCTTTATGTAAGGTACAACTGGGAAAGCATGGTCAAATTATTAAAATAAATACTTCTGTCGGTGATGTTTGTGACAAATATCTCTGAAATTTTTCAAATAATTACTCCCCGACATTTGTTTATTTTGTATTGTACAGGTACGACCAAAAAAAAACCAGAATGTTTCCAATGGTGACTCCAATTATGATTTTTTTTTTAAAAGACCTAATAATTGAGTTCTATGGTCAGTAGAGAAGTTGTATAAGTTTACCTACAACATTAAAAGTTTGAGCACAACCTTTGCAACTTGTCAACATTTCACACCTGGATTTCGTTTTTAAAATACCAATCTATCTATCTATCTATCTATCTATCTATCTATCTATCTATCTATCTATCTATCTATCTATCTGTCTGTCTATCTATCTATCTATCTATCTATCTATCTATCTATCTATCTATCTATCTATCTATCTATCTATCTATCTATCTATCTATCTATCTATCTATCTATCTATCTATCTAT
>CAXITT010000184.1:586854-597485 GCA_964033795.1 Lymnaea stagnalis | reverse complement strand
TTCATCCCCAAAAGCTCGAAGCGCGGTACAAAGTCAACCAAATTAAAAAGAAAAAAAAAAAAAAATCTAAAATTTGCCACATTTAAAAACAGACGCAGCAGTAAAAAAAAAAAAAAAAAAACAACAACTACATACGGAGCATACCAAGTCAAAGTCTTTCACCCCATTTCAACCATACGCAACACAAGCCAATATACATTAACTGGAAAAAGAGGGTAGATAGCATCACCCCAGAAGGTGTTTGCGAAATAGATGTGTTTTTAAATTGGGTTTAAAGGACTCCAGTGTCTGGCTGTTTCTGAGAGCGACTGGAAGGGCGTCCGTAAGTCTCAAGGCGAACACGTGGTATCAATAATTTTTCACTGTCAGATTAGCGGAGCTGTCTAGTGGGTACATAAGGCGTCAAGAGCGCTTTGAGATAGGACGGCGCCAGGTCATGTAAGCAGCGGTAGCACAAAGTTGCAATTTTGTACTCTATGCAAGCGCGGACCGGCAGCAGCAGCCAGTGGAGCTCTCTCAGAAGTGTATTAGCATGGTCGAATTTGCGTTTGCGAAGAACAATGCGAGCCGCATTATTCTGTGCTCTTTGAATTTTATCTAGGAGCGTAGCTCGGAGACCCACCATAAGAGCATTGCAGTAGTCCATGCGTGTTAATACGAATGCAAACATCGGTCTCTTTGAAGCTTCGAAAGTTAGGAAAGGTCTGATTTGACTAATCTTGCGCAGCTCTAGAAAAATCGCCTTGCAAAGCATGTTAATGTGATTTTCCATAGTTAGTGTTCTGTCTAAGTAGACACCCAGGTCTCACACTGTTTGAGCAAACTCAATCTGTATACCTGAGAGAGTAAGTGATGTTGTGTGTTTTACAGATTTTTGTTTCTGAGCAGTGGCAATGGGGATCAGCTCAGTCTTTTCGTCATTTAATTTTAGCTTGTTTATGGTCGTCCAGTGCTTAACTGACTCCACTGTCTTCTGTGTCGTACTAAGAAGTTGAGGGAACTGAGAGGGGATCACGGATTGATGAAGTTGTGTATCGTCCGCGAACATGTGATATAGCATTTCAAACTGCTTGATCACAGCACCCAGTGACTGAACGTACATAGTGAAAAGCACCGGGCCTGGGACCGAGCCCTGGGGTACTCCGAATTCAATTATAGATTGCTTCGAGGTCAAGCCGTTTCAAATAACTGACAGGACCCGATTTGTCATATACGAGTGAAACCATATCAGGACGGTATCGGTTAGACCGAACGTTTTTTTTGCAGACGCTGGAGCAGTATGCCGTGGTCAAGCGTATCGAAAGCTGTCGATAAATCAGGTAAAGACAAAATGGATACCTGGCCCTCATCACAAGAAGACAGAAGGTCGTTTATGACGCGCAACAGAGCTGTCTCAGTAGAGTGATGCGCCCTGTATGCTGAATGGAAAGGTTCAAACAAGTCACATTGAATGAGGTGATCCAGTAGTTGGCGGAGAACGACCTTTTCTAAGATTTTGGGTATAAATGGTAGATTTGAGATG
The DNA here is from genome assembly GCA_964033795.1 of Lymnaea stagnalis. Lineage (NCBI taxonomy): Eukaryota > Metazoa > Mollusca > Gastropoda > Lymnaeidae > Lymnaea > Lymnaea stagnalis. The sequence goes on along the minus strand of CAXITT010000184.1, from coordinate 595,963 downwards.
GGGCGATAATTTTCCATCACATTTGGGTCAAGATTTGCTTTCTTTAATAGTGGCGTTACTATTGCCTCTTTAAAAGATGATGGAACAATACCAGTTGTCAAGGACTTATTTATGATACAAGTGATGATGGGGACTATTTCTTCTTCTTCTTCTTCTTCTTCTATATCTTAAGGGCCCACGATCAATTATTTATTGATCATTTTGGCTCCTATGCATGTAGATGGGATTTGCAATGTTTCTGTTACTGGTGGTGATGAGGAAATTATGCACTAGGGGTTTGAAGGCTTGAGGCAATAGACACAAATGTGTCTAGTGTTGTCGCCTCAACTGTTCCTTTTGAAAGATGGTTCCAGTCCCTGATTGTCTTGGGCAGGAATGAGCAGCTCCTATATTGGCTTCTTGCTGGTATGAGCCTGAATTGCCTGTCATGGCCTCGTCGCTGTCTATGGGGGAGAGGGACGAATTTCTGTTTAATACTGGAACAGTGGACCAGCCCATTATTTATCTTGTACATCATGGAGAGCCTGGATTGTCGTCGTCGTTTCTCCAATGGTGACCAGCCTAGTGTTTCTAGCATGCTGCCAACACTAGAGGTATTCCTGTAGCGGTTTAGGACAAAGCGTGCTGCTCGTCGCTGGACCGCCTCCAACCTGTCAATGCTCTTCTGGGTAAATGGGTCCCAGACTGAAGATGCATAATCTAAAATCGGACGGATAAAGGCTTTATATGCTCTTTCTTTCACACAGGAGTTGCCAATCTTTAGATTTCGCCTTAAGAACCCCAAGGCTTGGTTTGCTTGGTTACATACATTGTTAATATGCTCGTCCCAGCGGACCTCTCTTTGAATGGTAACACCCAGGTACTTTACGGAGGAAACTTGCTCAAGAATATGGCCGTGCAGTTTGTATTGGTAGTGTAGAGGAGTACAACTTCTAGAGATTGATAGTGTCTGGCACTTGGCAGGATGAAATTCCATGTCCCAGCTCATCTCCCACTCAGCTAACAGATTGAGATCCTGTTGTAGCTGGTCCTGGTCAGATCTGTTGGCGATCGTCCTTTACACTGCTGTGTCATCTGCAAACAGTCTTGCCTGTGATGTCAGTTTCTCCGGTAGGTCATTAATGTATGCTAGGAACAAACAGGGGCCCAGGACTGATCCCTGGGGGACCCCTGACTTCACATTGACAAAGGAGGAGCTTGTACCGCCCACCACTACTGCTTGGCGTCGGTGGCTGAGGAAGCTAGAGATCCATGTTTTAGTGGTGCCTTGAATCCCATATATCTGGAGTTTGTGTAGACATTCATACAACAGCCCTTCTGGAAGAGGGTCGAGTGAGCATGACTTTCTTGGGGTATCAGCCAGGATTTTCCTCACATTCGATTCATTGACCACAACAAATTCGCCTACAAAATAGGAGAGCCGTGAAGAGTGAGAAATCTGGAGCATTATCGATGCAACTGTCAAGTTTCGCCCTGATCTTCTTAGCTTTTGTAATAAAGAATTCATTTAGAGCGTCTGGAAGCTCTTCTACAGCAATGTTATTTGGCAGAGATGTAGCCTTGTTTTTACCGGTCAGCTGACCCACAATGCGAAATAATTACTTGCTTGAGCTGCTATCTGTAATCTGATGACTAACATGATCAGTCCTAGCTGCAAGGACCAACTTCTTGATCGTTCCCCTGGTCAACAAAGATTTTTCGGTGCACGGTCAAGCCCGACTTCCGCCATTGGCGTTCTGCACGTCGCTGCTTCTGCTTCGCGTCCTTAATTTTGGGCGTAAGCCATGGGGTAGATGGGCGGTCCGTAACTCGCCGTGTGGGCAGAGGTGCATGTTTTTTTCATGATGACTCTAAGACCATTGTTGTAGTCTGTCACAGGGTCTTCTTCACTGCACCTGAAGGCGGCGACGTCACATTTGAAGGCCACTAGATCTATTTTTCGGAGGTCACGGGATGTGACTGTGCGCAGAAGGCGCCCTGGCCAGAAGGCGCCCTGGCTTCCTCAAGTCAAAGTCAAAGTATACGGGGGAAGTGATCAGAGATAATTTTATCTTCAATAAGGAGATAGCGGATCATAGCTGCACGGTCCTCTCTGACGACTATCCAATCGAGGATGTGACCCCGCTTCTGTGTCGGGACACAGACAAGCTGCATCATACCGTATGTGTCAAGAGCTGATTTCAGAGTCTTCACATAGCTGTCGGTCGTGGAATCGACATGGGAATTGATATCACCGATTATGATGACGTTGCTATAGATAGAGGCGTTCGTGTCTAGGAGCTGTATAAACTCAGCAGTAAACTGGGAGACCTTCAACTTATTTCGCTTATTGGGAGGTGGCCTGTATATGCACAGAAGTGTAATTGGTTGGTCACAATAATTAAGTTGCATCTTGCAAATCTCAAATGAAACAAACTGGTCTGATTTTGAGAACGCCACACTATTCTTGAGGGAGCTCCTGTAAAGAACAGCAATACCACCGCCACCACGTGACAGCCGTGGGCAAGAATGAAGGAGATAGTCCGGAGGTGTAATTTCTTGCAGCTTGATCTCGTCTGCTACCTGCTTAAACCACGTCTCCGTAATGAACACAAGGTCGGCCTTGCTCTCTAAAATAAGATCACACACCTCATGTGTCTTGTTCCTGCACCCCGAAGTGCCGGGATTGCGGCCTCACAAAAGGCTGACAGTCGACAACTACTAGATTTGATTTCTTTTTTTATTCCATAGATTTTAAGTATCTCTAAATATTTTGGTCCGTTAATATTCTCTACCATATTTTTCACAGTTACAATATTTTTATTCTTTTACTTCCTGTAATCCTACTTCCTGCAACAAAAAGAAATCTCTAAACGTTTTTTTACTGTGATCTGATATTTGTTATACGTTTTTTGTCTTGTTTTCTGATGAAGGCTCTAAGCCGAAATGTCAAAAGCTTTTTTCCTGTCAATGAATTCAAGTCTAGCATCCCTTGTTCTTATTTCTTTTTTTCATTTTCACTTACTTAGCCGTATGAACAGATAAGAAGCATATTATAGTTATAAGAGTAATGCAAACGTTGGAATGACCGCCTGTAAATAAAACCTGTACACTTTCTTTAAGTTTTGCCATTTGCACAGGTTGCAAAGTAAAGTAATGCTAGATTCAAAGCCGTCAAGAATTATTTATAAGCTAATGTTTTTCACAACTTGTAAATAAGGGTTTCGTTTCGAAAAAAAAAATAATGATAATGCATGTATCTATATATTTGTATATATCTTACTAGGTTGATTTAGGACTAAAAATATAAAATACACAAATGTAGTCTGCCACATAAAATCCTGGTATAATTACATTGTTTTTCGCAAAAGCAAATTTGACATGCTAAAACACTTCTGAGAGAGTTGCATTGGCTGCCGGTCCGCGGTCGCATAGAGTAAAAAATTGCAACTCTGTGCTACCGCTGCTTGCATGACCTGGCGCCGTCCTATCTCAAAACGCTAATGACGTCTTATGTACCCACTAGACAACTCCGCTCATCCGATAGTGGCAAACTCTCGATACCGCTTGTTCGCCTTGAGACTTACACTTACAAGGGGGCGCACTTTCGCATTTGCTGGCCCAACAGTTTGAAATACCCTTCCTGTCGCTCTCAGAAACAGCCAGACACTGGAGTCCTTCAAAGCCAATTTGAAAACACATCTATTTAGCAAACATCTGCAGGGGTGATGATGTTGTTTATAATTTTTTCCTGCTAGCTATTATCTCCTAGATGTATATTGGCTTGTGTTGTTTATTGTTGAATGGGATGAAAGACGTTGAATGGGTTTGGCTCGTGTGTAGTTTTTGTAGTGTTGCGTTTTGTGTTTTAATGTGGTCAAATATAGATTGATTGTTTCATTACTCTTTTAATAGGGTTGACTTTGTACCGCGCTTCGAGCATTTGGAGATGAAGTGTGATGTAAAATAACCAAAAAACTTTATAATTATTATGTTTTAGCTCATTGGAGGTGACCTCAAGTGGGGTGGTCAATGCATTTCTGTGTTGTTGTAATAGACTCAAAGAAATTATGATTTTCAAATAGTTTTTTTGTTTTTTTTGTTATCGGTGTTACAGTTTATTACGAAGTCACTCATGACATTCTATACCACCTGAAGTTCAATTATGTTGTATTGAAAAAATCGAGGTTTGATATGTTTTTTTAATGCCATGTAAGTAATTAAAAGCACATTCCATAGAAATGCGCTCGTGACTTGATAACGCTTGACAATCTGTTTACCAGATCTACAGAGCTTAATAATTCAGAGCATTAAACACAATTTTTCTGGTCCTGATTTTAAGAGTAATTTGTGAGAATGTTTCTCTAGCTATTTTTTCAATTATTTTTTTACAAAGAAAATTCTATTCTAAAAGTTTGTACCTGGTGTGGAAAGATTTCCCGGAACGTCTTTTTGTAATCAAAAATTGTGCTTGAGAAGTCGGATCCCGCTTGGGAAATCAATATCAATATACTTTTCTTTACGAAGCAAAGAGCAGGGTACTCTAGCTGTGTAATTTGCTGCCCCTTATTTTCCTTCGATTATTTATAGAAGAAGCCGCTGGGGCTGAAATAGACAGACATTGTAACGGCATCAATTTCTTATCTGGCCAAGGGTCAGTCACAATGCAAACCGCCCACAACCATACATATTCTTAATTTGCCCACCACAACATCCCTAACAGAAATGTAGGAGCGCGTGACGTGGTCATTAGATGCGCGTGGCCCCACCATTCGGAGAGTTCCTTTACAATCTGCACGTCCAGCAATCTTGAAGAGTTTCCCCCCTTTGTTGTGATTTCTACTTCTCGACAACCTCCATTGGGGAAAGGTTTGCGGGAAAGGTGGAGGGGGGAATTGGGGGGGGGGACTTTGACTATATTTCCACCCTTCTAGGTTTGTTGTGTATTTGGGGGTACAGGTTAAGCAGTGGAGGTTGAGAGATAGGTTTGGTGGTAGAGGTTTGGTGGTAGAGGTTTGAAAGGTAGAGGTTTGGTGTAGAGGTTTGGTGGTAGAGGTTTGGTGGTAGAGGTTTGTGGTAGAGGTTTGGTGGTAGAGGTTTGGTGGTAGAGGTTTGTGGTATAGGTTTGGTGGTAGAGGTTTGGTGGTAGAGGTTTAGTGGAAGAGGTATGGTGGTAGAGAATTGGTTGTAGAGGTTTAGTGGTAGAGGTTTAGTGGTATAGGTTGTGTGGTATAGGTTTAGTCGTATATGTTTAGTGGTATAGGTTTAATGATATCGGTTTATTCATATAGGTTTAGTGGTATAGGTTTAGCCATATAGGTTTAGTCATATAGATTTAGTAGTAGTCTTATAAGTTTAGTTTTATAGGTTTAGTGGTAGAGGTTTAGCGGTAGAGGTCGAGCCAGTTGTGTAGCTAGGGGCTGGGGGTACGGATCACACCGAGTGACACAAACCCAAGGAGTTACACCCAATTGAAAAATTGCATATTTACAGAGAACACACCGCTCGGTCTAAACGAATTTCATAAAAGGATAACCGATCACACGTACATTTTCCACACATGTAGCCAATTCAAATGCATGATTTATTAAAAGTTCAAGGTTGATGCGTAAGAAATGAAGTGACCCTATAATTAGGTCAGAAAACATCGTTTTGACCATGATTCAACCCCGATTGAAGTGTTTGGAAACTTTCTTTAAGGACAGGAAGCTATATTTATCTTAATTCTGGGAAATAAAGCTTGCCATTGATGCCTAATACGATTCTAATTAGTACATGAATCGAATCGGTAAATTAAAAATGTAAAAAAATCACCCATTTAGATGGTTAACAAAATAATATTTTACAAAATGTTCTAATATCTTTTGGTAGTTAATTTAAATTTATTAAAATTTGTTTTCAAAATTAAAAAAAGTTTTTGAAACCAAATATATGGAAGCACATAAATATTCAAAATTTTATATTTTCGCCGGATTGTCACTAGCTCGATTTTCATATAGCATAATGCGTTTTACTTGCTGTCTGTGATTTCACGTTTCTCTGCTACCTTTACCTTAGGGCTGATCTACTTGAGGAAGTTAATCCTACACAGCAGTATCTGCCGACTAAAAGGCTTTACTCTTGACAAAGTGATGTTCTACCTAGAGGTCCTAAAATTGTTTCTGCCTGAGAAGCGCTGTCTCTTGGTGGAACATGCCATTGAAAAGGCACTTTTAAAATCAGACCCATATGGAATTTTGCGGTAGAGAGAAGATTAAGGTTTAAGAAGAGAATGGCAGGAGAACAATTAATAGATGCTGGACACTATCTGTGAGAAGAAAACAGTAGGGAGATTTTTCCTTCTGAAACCCAGATCAGATCATCAACGATCCAGGAAGTAGCAGATATGTTTGGGGATGTTCAACCCAATGTTCTACTATTTTAAGCAAGTGAAGAAGAGTTATTTTTGTCCTTTCCAAAATTAACCTCTTTCTATGATGAGTAATCAGAAGATGGACTTTTAACAAGAAATACAAAGGCTTAGAAGGCACCTAAAGGCATCTGATATTGAATTTCTTAAAGTCATTGACTGGTCAGTATTTGATATTGTAAACGTCACAGCTGAATGGACTTCCTAGAAATTCTTTCAGTACTCTCGCTAAGCTTTCAATTGTTTCTTAAGATCTATCATTCTTTGGCTTCATGTGAAAGGAGCTTTTCAAAACTAAGACTTATCAAGAACTATCTACGGAGAGTCAAGACTTTTTGATCTGGCTCTACTATAAGTTGAAAGTAATACGGTTATGGATATTGATTTTGATCAAGTGATTGACAGGTTTAGTGGTGGAGGTTTAGTGGTAAAGGTTCAGTGGTATAGGTTTAGTTGTAAATGTTTAGTGGTAAAGGTTTAGTGGTATGGGTTTAGGGTAAAAGTTTAGTGGTAAAGGTTTAGTGGTAAAGGTTTAGTCGTATAGGTTAAGTGGTATAGGTTTAGTAGTATAGGTTTAGTGGTAAATGTTTAGTGGTATAGGTTTAGTGGTATAGGTTTAATGGTATAAGTTTAGTGGTATAGGTTTAGTGGTAAATGTTTAGTTGTAAAGGTTTAGTGGTAAAGGTTTAGTGGTAAAGGTTTAGTGGTAAAGGTTTAGTGGTATAGGTTTAATGGTAAAGGTTTTGTGGTAAAGGTTTAGTGGTAAGGAATTAGTGGTAAAGGTTTATGGGTAATGGTTTAGTGGTAAATGTTTAGTGATATAGGTTTAATGGTAAAGGTTTAATTTTATAGGTTTAGTGGTATAGGTTTAGTGGTAAAGGTTTAGTGGTAAAGGTTTAGTTGTAAAGGTTTAGTGGTAAATGTTTAGTGGTATAGGTTTAGTGGTATAGGTTTAGTGGTATAGGTTTAGTGGTAAATTTTAGTGGTAAATTTTTAGTGGTATAGGTTTAGAGGTATAGATTTAGTGGTAAATTTTTAGTGGTAAATTTTTAGTGGTTTAGGTTTAGTGGTAAAGGTTTAGTGGTAAAGGTTTAGTTGTAAAGGTTTAGTGGTATAGGTTTAACGGTATAGGTTTAGTGGTGTAGGTTTAAAGGTATAGGTTTAGTGGTAAATGTTTAGTGGTATAGGTTTAACCGTATAGGTTTAGTGGTAAAGGTTAAGTGGTATAGGTTTAGTGGTATAGTTTAACGGTATAGGTTTAGTGGTTAAGTTTTAGTGGTATAGGTTTAGTGGTATAGGTTTAGTGGTATAGGTTTAACGGTATAGGTTTAGTGGTTAAGGTTTAGTGGTATAGGTTTAACGGTATAGGTTTAGTGGTATAGGTTTAACAGTATAGGTTTAACAGTATAGGTTTAGTGGTAAAGGTTTAGTGGTATAGGTTTAGTGGTATAGGTTTAGTGGTATAGGTTTAGTGATATAGGTTTAGTGGTATAGGTTTAGTGTGCAGGTTTAGTGGTATAGGTTTAGTGGTAAAGGTTTAGTGATATAGGTTTAGTGGTATAGGTTTAGTGGTATAGGTTTAGTGGTATATGTTAAGTGGTATAGGTTTAGTGGTATAGGTTTAGTGATATAGGTTTAGTGGTATATGTTAAGTGGTATAGTTTTAGTGGTATAGGTTAACGGTATAGGTTTAGTGGTATAGGTTTAACGGTATAGGTTTAGTGGTATAGGTTTAATGGTATAGGTTTAGTGGTATAGGTTTTACGGTATAGGTTTAGTGGTATAGGTTTAGTGGTATAGATTTAACGGTATAGGTTTAATGGTATAGGTTAAGTGGTATAGGTTTAACGGTATAGGTTTAGTGGTATAGGTTTAGTGGTATAGGTTTAACGGTATAGGTTTAGTGATATAGGTTTAGTGTTATAGGTTTAACAGTATAGTTTTAGTGGTATAGATTTAACGGTATAGGTTTAGTGGTATAGGTTTAACGGTATAGTTTTAGTGGTATAGGTTTAAAGGTATAGGTTTAGCACTATAGGTTCAATCGTATAGGTTTAGTGGTATAAGTTTGGCGGTAAGGTTTAGTCGTAAAGGCTTAGTAGTATAGGTTTAGTGGTATGTTGATTAACAAAATGACTTCAAACAAAATCAAATAAAAATTTTCGCTTCAACACAATGAAACAAAAATTAGAACGATCTTATATTAAACTTCTCAAAGTACAAGCTTTAACTTTTGTTTATTTAATAACTGCGTGTGAAAAAAATTAATAATATATTTTCCACTTAAAAAAACAACAAACAATTGATTACAAAACTCAATCACAAATGTTGCAGGGTTGAACCTTTTGATTATTTCCATCAATGTTTTGATGAACAATTCTACACAGACACAGACTTTTCACCAATCTGCATACTGGTTCCGTTACAGCCGAAGAAATAAAAAATTTTCTTGGAATTAGCATGGAGATGTCTTGCCTGATGTATCCCTCAATACAAATGTACTGGACAACTTCAAATAGGGTGCCAAATATTGCAGAATTGATGGCTCCAACTAAACAGTGTTTACTATGGTCAAAAAAGGAAAAAAACTATATAGAGGAACAGTGTCCATTTCTAACAAAACAATGTAATCACAACATGGGAGGTGTCGACTAGTGTGACAGAACGTTGGGGCTATTACGCTACTTGAGCAATAAATTCCAAATGGTCAATCAGAGTAAT
>CAXITT010000184.1:503019-586361 GCA_964033795.1 Lymnaea stagnalis | reverse complement strand
TTATTATTCATTTTTATGATAAATTATCAAAATCAGGGATTTTCTTAAAATTTCAACAAACTAAATAAGGCCTTAATATTGTAGAATGCCTAAATTAAATATTCCCACTTGAGATACAGTACTACTATTAGTTAGTACTAAGTTTAGTGAATAGGTCTAGGTACTAGGTAATTTTCATTGTTTTTTTTATTTAAAAATCTATTAATAAATTTAAAGAATACATAAGAGATCTAACTAAATACTGACTAAGATATGTGTATCTAAATGAGTAATTACTTTGATAACAATGATACCATTTAAACACAGCTGAAAATGACATCGATTGCATAGAACTATGACTACGCCTTTAATTCTTATGTGTGTCGTCACCGTATCACCGGTGTTGTTGTTATGATTTGAGTCCTGTGTCCAGTATGGCTGCATCTATAGGTACCCGGGTACCTATGGTCGCCAATGACGATTCGCACCCGGAGTGGCTCCATACATATTAAATGGCTTCGGGGCCGGGTGTGATAACAATAATAGTATGAGAATTATTTTTTAAAATGTTTTTTCTCCTTGTTATTTCATTGGTTCATAGTTTTATTATTTTTAGTTGTTTTTTTATTTTTGCTTTGTTAATTTCTCTTAGTACCGGTAGATTTTTTTTAGTTCTTATTTTCTTTTTTTAGTTTAAGCCATTTTCGTAGATCATTTAAAAAAAAAAAAAATCTACTAATGAAGATGATTTAAGATACATTTATTGTTTTCATTTGAATTTTAGAAAAGTTATAATATTAATTTAATTATTAAAATTAAATCCTTTATTTAAGATTATTTATGTGTATTGTTTAAGTTCAAAGATTTAATCACACAGTACTTTATGAATTATTTAGGTATTCTAAATAATGAAAATTTCATTCATATTGAATTAATTTCAACTATTCCTCTAGAGAGCTTGGCTTAGTCAGAACAAAACCACCAATTTTAAACCTTTTCCTTGGCACTGGGAGTCATACATGCGGACACTGACTGTTTTTCCTGATACCGGTATCTTGAATCTCCTTTCAACAACCTTTCTCATTTGACTTGACCTAATTCACAAGGTAGTTGCAATGAACATCTTAAAGTTAAAGGATGCCATTGCATAAAGTATGAGAAAGAGACTTATTTTTGGAGGACCAGTCTTATTTTTTTTTTTACCATATCTGTCTACTGGGTCTAACACACTGGTACATAATTTAANGGAAATAACACACATATACTTATTGGCATACAAATACAACACATACAGATACTAAATTGGAATGAAAATGACACAAAAAATGTACACATTAGCATTGAGAAAACACACATTCATACACCAACTGACAAGATATGCCGCAAAATAAAGGAATGAAATTGATAGATAAAATACTTTAAGGAAGGGGGGGGGAGCTTTGGCATTTTTACACGGATAAGAATATCTTTAAATCCAATGATTATTACAATCGCCAATAGAGGTGTTACATTCTCTTTTATCAAATAAATATTTGCTATTACAATTTAAAATTAAATTACCCCAAACAAATTTTTTCCCCTTATCAATCCTTTATAAAATGAAATATAGAGCCATTGGGGTGGGGCTGAAAATGGGACAAAACGTACATACAAATAAAGCACTTTATAAGAATCCCAATTAGTCCCCCCCCCCACCCCAGGCTCGCAAACGCACTTTTTTCACGCCCCTGAACTATATTAATATTCTATTGACCCACCCGCTCATACACCGCAGATTTATTTCACCAACTATTTCTGAAAAACAAAAGAAAATATTACGTACTAAACGTACTTCCATTTTTAAAAAAAAAATTAAAAAAAAATAAAATAAAAAAAAAAGAATCTCATTTAGCGCAGTTATCGGGAATCTTCCTTCATGTTCCCCTTGAAAAATAGGGAGAACAGATTTTTGTGGTGGGGGTTTGGGGATGAAAATTTGAAAGAATTTGTGTCGGCAACGAGTTTATGTGCCAAATTTCATCTCGATATGTTGACGGGAAGTGGGTCAATTAGACGGCAGAAAACTTTGCCAGCCAGCCAGTCCACCACCCTACCAGCCCACCACTCATGAAAAAAGGATTTTAAAATATGGTTGAATGGCGTTGACAATGAGTGGTTACATTTACATGTATAGTATAGCCGTACCCTAAATGAACATATCAAAACCCAATTATTTAATCTTCAAAATAGAGCCAATTTTTTTTTTCCTTTGCAGTTCATGGATGTGAACAAAGATGTGTCAAACAAATTCAGGCTGTTTCAGAGTTAAGAGATTCTTCTTCTCATTTAAAAAAAGTTGTTTGACGATTATCCAATAACTCAGTTGACAAACAAGGCAAAAGTTTGGTTACATTTTTAATGAAGATATAAATATATCGAATGCCGTTAATGCAAACGATATTTCAAATGGAATATAGATTTTTTGTTGCAAATTAAGGTCATGTTTTTACAATTTTTAGAGAAGAATAAGTTGTAGTTTATGGATGTTAAAAGTGGTATTATATAGCAGATGAATATATCTCAAAACTAAATAATGTTGGAAAAGTAAACATCATTACAAAGATACTTTTTTAATAAAAATAATGAATTCTGATCAGTTTTCGCAAAAGCACTTAGAAAGTATCGCAAAACCTACCCTTAGTATCTTGGGATTATTCAATCTTATTCACGTTTACCTATGACAACATTGATGAGCATGATAATGATAAATCCGCTTGAATGAAGGAATTGAATAAACCTAGGGTTCCAAATTTTACTTTTGAAAAAATTTATACAAAAAATAATGATATAAAATATTACCATTCCACTAGTTTTTCTTCCACAAAATTGTTGACATTTTCCTAGGCCTAATTAAAAGGATTTTTTTTTTGGAAATAAAGGACAAGTAGGTCATCATGCAGCTGTGAGCAGTTTTCCGGGAGTATTAGTCATATATACATCCATGACCTGTTTTTATAGCCATTTTAATGTTTTAGCTACTGTTTTTATAGTCATTTTTCACATTGTAGTTACTATTTTAGGGTCTCTGATTTTTAATTTTTATTTACTTTAGCAGTTTAAATAGTTTACAGATTTTTAATAATTGTAAAGCGCTTAGAGCTGTAAGGTAAGCGCTATACAAAAATGCCTAAATAATAATAATAATATAACACGAGGACAGCTGAACGTCAAGCAATAATGAATATCGGATTGCCGGTCTAGAGACAGACAGTCTGACCTCTGGTAAATGACCAAAAACCCCAGTCACTTTCGGCCAGATGGCCGAAAGTCCCAATCACTTTCGGCCGAAACCGAAATTAAACCGTAAGTTAACATTTCAGTTTCGGCCGAAGCAAAAATTAAACCGAAATTTAGTCAACATATGAATGACTACACATTATACTAATGCTCTAAAACCTACAGTTAACATATGAATGACTAGACATTATAATGATGCTTTATATCTTTCACAAATAAATTCGGTCCCATTCCCCTAGCCTCGTATAGGGAAGCACGGTGGATCAGCCAGTACAAGTACGGCTTGCAGTTGTGTAGGATACGACCTGGTCTTGGCACACGTTTAACGTTTTCTAATGTCAAATAAGGAGGCACACGCAGAAACCTTTTTCCACCATCATTTATTTCTTATGAAAGAGAAACCGTCAAAGCCATCTCTGGATTGGTCTTAGACTTTGACCTGGTTCCGTCATGTCTGGGGTGTCGATTGGATGAATTGATGACGGCATCAGTTTCTGAGATAATTAAAACGAAGATAAACTAGTGAGAAAAGAGTCACGTGTCACAGGGGCACAGGGCGTCTCTATCTGCCTGTGTTTTCAGATCATAGATTTGTATGGAGATTATATGCATACTCTATCGTCGTACTATTAAAATTTCACGTGTATCACGGATATTATCCGGCCAAAGAAACTTCTTTGACAATCAAATCTTTATCATTTAACTCTCGGACACAGAAACTTCTTTGACAATCAACTCTTTATCATTTAACTCTCGGACACAGAAACTTCTTTGACAATCAACTCTTTATCATTTAACTCTCGGATACAGAAACTTCTTTGACAATCAACTCTTTATCATTTAACTCTCGGAAACAGAAACTTCTTTGACAATTAACTCTCGGACACAGAAACCTATTTGACAATTAACTCTCGGACACAGAAACCTATTTGACAATTAACTCTCGGACACAGAAACCTATTTGACAATTAACTCTCGGACACAGAAACCTATTTGACAATTAACTCCCGGAAACAAAAACTACTTAGACAATTAACTTTTGGACAAAAAAACAACTTCTTCGACAATTAACTCTCGGACACGGAAATTTATTTGCCAGTTAACTGTTGGACATAGTCAACATAAACACATTAGTTTGCTCTATATTTAAGGCATGATTGCGGCATGAAGGCTTGTTAACTTGTTTCGTAGCATAACTTAACTTAGCAGCAACATATGACATAGTGGGTGAGCTAAATTTAGGCCAACATTTCCACCAAAAAATATATAATTTGAGAATGACCAACTTGACTACAGCCTCTGCTTAAGTCACGTGACTCTGCCTCATGACACAATGCACGGTTTGTTCTCTATTACTTATACGAATAACAGGAACAATGCCTCCACGGTGATGAGTTGGCTGTGAAGTTTTTAAAGTTCCTTTAACAAGACACCCGAATGTGTGGGAATGTGTGGGTGGGGTTGGTGTGGGCGAGTGGTTGTAGCCTCCCGTTTTATTTCTACCCCCTCCCCTCCCTCAACCATCTTCCTCACGTTTCCCCCAAATCCCATAAGGGCCGTAACTCTATTAGACCGCTATTAGCAGAATTGACATGCTCATTTTGAGAGCGCAAGTTTCCCGCGTTCACGGCCAAAAATCACGTCGGGCCGCGAGAATCTCACGATGACGTCACTATAGTTTATGGCTTCTCCAGTTTAGCTCACGCCCCCCTCCCGCCCCCAACCCCCCCCCTACGGGGTCATATCCTACAGAAAGGAGAAAGAAAAAAATCCCTGTTATAGTGGTCATCATCATCCCCATTAAAAAAAATATTTTAACCTTTAAAAGAATCTTGAAATTGCCCTATGACATTCATTCCTCTCGAATCGACCCGAAATTTCCGTTCAACTTATTCCAAAATTCATGATCAACTTATTCCAAAGCTACCAGTCAACTTATTCCAAAGTTACCATTCAACTTATTCCAAAGTTAGTGTTCAACTTATTCCAAAGTTAGTGTTCAATTTGTCCAATAGTTCCTGCTCAACCTATTCCAAAGTTACTGTTCAACTTGTCCAATAGTTCCTGCTCAACCTATTCCATAATTAAACTCAACTTATTCCAAAGTTCTCATTCAAATTATCCAAAAACTGCCAATCAACTTATCACAATAAAGACGTTCAATTTATCCCATTTACCAGTTAGATCTGTTGTAGTAATGCACCACTTTTAATCAGTGTCAGTCAGACCTTACATTTAGTAGGCCTACAATTTTTTTTACATCTTTTGAAATAAAATTGAGATTCTTTTTAATAGGCCTATAGTTTAACGCAATAGTTTTACTATTTTTTTCTCAGGGAGGGGGGCACTTGACTTTCTCAGGGGCACTTCGCCCACACCACACCCAGCCCGAAGAGATGCCCAAAAGAAACACTGCTTATGTTCACTAATAATCTTTTGGGATCCCGTTTGAGAAACCATAGTCACCACTGTAAGGAATTAATGTAACCATAGTCACCACTGTAAGGAATCTATTTAACCATAGTCACCACTGTAAAGAATCAATGTAACCATAGTCACCACTGTAAGGAATTAATGTAACCATAGTCACCACTGTAAGGAATTAATGTAACCATAGTCACCACTGTAAGGAATTAATGTAACCATAGTCACCACTGTAAGGAATTAATGTAACCATAGTNACTGTAAGGAATCTATTTAACCATAGTCACCACTGTAAGGAATCTATTTAACCATAGTCACCACTGTAAGGAATCTATTTAACCATAGTCACCACTGTAAGGAATCTATTTAACCATAGTCACCACTGTAAGGAATCTATTTAACCATAGTCACCACTGTAAGGAATCTATTTAACCATAGTCACCACTGTAAGGAATCTATTTAACCATAGTCACCACTGTAAGGAATCTATTTAACCATAGTCACCACTGTAAGGAATCTATTTAACCATAGTCACCACTGTAAGGAATCTATTTAACCATAGTCACCACTGTAAGGAATCTATTTAACCATAGTCACCACTGTAAGGAATCTATTTAACCATAGTCACCACTGTAAGGAATCTATTTAACCATAGTCACCACTGTAAGGAATCTATTTAACCATAGTCACCACTGTAAGGAATCTATTTAACCATAGTCACCACTGTAAGGAATCTATTTAACCATAGTCACCACTGTAAGGAATCTATTTAACCATAGTCACCACTGTAAGGAATCTATTTAACCATAGTCACCACTGTAAGGAATCTATTTAACCATAGTCACCACTGTAAGGAATCTATTTAACCATAGTCACCACTGTAAGGAATCTATTTAACCATAGTCACCACTGTAAGGAATCTATTTAACCATAGTCACCACTGTAAGGAATCTATTTAACCATAGTCACCACTGTAAGGAATCTATTTAACCATAGTCACCACTGTAAGGAATCTATTTAACCATAGTCACCACTGTAAGGAATCTATTTAACCATAGTCACCACTGTAAGGAATCTATTTAACCATAGTCACCACTGTAAGGAATCTATTTAACCATAGTCACCACTGTAAGGAATCTATTTAACCATAGTCACCACTGTAAGGAATCTATTTAACCATAGTCACCACTGTAAGGAATCTATTTAACCATAGTCACCACTGTAAGGAATCTATTTAACCATAGTCACCACTGTAAGGAATCTATTTAACCATAGTCACCACTGTAAGGAATCTATTTAACCATAGTCACCACTGTAAGGAATCTATTTAACCATAGTCACCACTGTAAGGAATCTATTTAACCATAGTCACCACTGTAAGGAATCTATTTAACCATAGTCACCACTGTAAGGAATCTATTTAACCATAGTCACCACTGTTAGGAATCTATTTAACCATAGTCACCACTGTAAGGAATCTATTTAACCATAGTCACCACTGTAAGGAATCTATTTAACCATAGTCACCACTGTTAGGAATCTATTTAACCATAGTCACCACTGTAAGGAATTAATGTAACCATAGTCACCACTGTAAGGAATTAATGTAACCATAGTCACCACTGTAAGGAATCTATTTAACCATAGTCACCACTGTTAGGAATCTATTTAACCATAGTCACCACTGTAAGGAATCTATTTAACCATAGTCACCACTGTTAGGAATCTATTTAACCATAGTCACCACTGTTAGGAATCTATTTAACCATAGTCACCACTGTAAGGAATCTATTTAACCATAGTCACCACTGTAAGGAATCTATTTAACCATAGTCACCACTGTTAGGAATCTATTTAACCATAGTCACCACTGTTAGGAATCTATTTAACCATAGTCACCACTGTTAGGAATCTATTTAACCATAGTCACCACTGTTAGGAATCTATTTAACCATAGTCACCACTGTTAGGAATCTATTTAACCATAGTCACCACTGTTAGGAATCTATTTAACCATAGTCACCACTGTTAGGAATCTATTTAACCATAGTCACCACTGTTAGGAATCTATTTAACCATAGTCACCACTGTTAGGAATCTATTTAACCATAGTCACCACTGTTAGGAATCTATTTAACCATAGTCACCACTGTAAGGAATCTATTTAACCATAGTCACCACTGTAAGGAATCTATTTAACCATAGTCACCACTGTAAGGAATCTATTTAACCATAGTCACCACTGTAAGGAATCTATTTAACCATAGTCACCACTGTAAGGAATCTATTTAACCATAGTCACCACTGTAAGGAATCTATTTAACCATAGTCACCACTGTAAGGAATCTATTTAACCATAGTCACCACTGTAAGGAATCTATTTAACCATAGTCACCACTGTAAGGAATCTATTTAACCATAGTCACCACTGTAAGGAATCTATTTAACCATAGTCACCACTGTAAGGAATCTATTTAACCATAGTCACCACTGTAAGGAATCTATTTAACCATAGTCACCACTGTAAGGAATCTATGTATTTTTTGTGGCAATTGTGATGCTTTTTTGTTTTGTTTACATGTAACTACAATTAATCCACCATTAGGTCATTGAAATTTCAGATTTCAGATTCAATAAAACTAAAACACACTTTGATCACGATCTCTTCGTAGTTCCAAGTGTATTCAGGATACATTTTCGAAACTCAAGTAGGAAAATAAACTAGGGAATGAAGGATTACTGGTAAGCATAGATTTGATCCTTTTCAGTGTTGACATGAGTAGAATCCTGAGCAACGGTAGACACACGCGCGAGCAATCAATGTGCTTATCTTTCTACACGAATCAAATCTTAGCACAAGGAAGGCCACATGTTATTATGAGACTTGATTTTGGACACAACACAGAAACATTTAGAGTGTATGACCAAAACAGAGTTAACTTTGTTGACAGTTGTGCTAATGCTTTCAGTCACTGTTACACAATAATCCTTCTTGACCTTTGTGCTAAAGCTTTCAGTCACTGTTACAAAATAATCCTTCCTTAATTAAATTACCTTTTTTATCGCATAGCGAATGTTGATGTGCTCCTTCATGACTAACCCATCCTAGATAACTTTGCCCAAATGAATAACTTTAAATAGGACAACATAGAAAGCGCGTTAATAAAAGAACCTGTAAAACTAATACTTTTATAATTATCCTATCATCATGCAAGTTTGGCTGTTTCATGGCCAAGTGTGGCTGTTTTATGGCCAATTATGGCTGTTTCATGGCCAATTATGGATGTTTCATGGCCAAATGTGGCTGTTTCATGGCCAAGTGTGGCTGTTTCATGGCCAAATGTGACTGTTTCATGGCCAAGTGTGGCTGTTTCATGGCCAAATGTGGCTGTTTCATGGCCAAATGTGGCTGTTTCATGGCCAAGTGTGGCTGTTTCATGGCCAAGTGTGGCTGTTTCATGGCACAGGGTCTTCATGAAAAATCTAAAATGAAAAAATAACAAAAACCACTCAATTGTTAAATCATTTTTATTTGAAAACCACAGGTATGTAGCACTAGGGCAAAAACGTCTACACTCTGGAATGTTATTCAATAGAGAGGAGTGTGTGGGCCGGGCAGGGAGACATTGGTTTGAGTCTGATATTAGTGTGTGATTGAGACTTGGTCATTCTGTAGGGTACTGTGAAGGAGACTTATTTCATTATTGTATAGAGTAGTGTGTGGTGAATTCCCATTCTTACATCTGCACACTTAAACTCACTCCCTCCTCCAGCTAAATGATCTATGACAACTGCCAACACATCACTTGTAAGTACTAGAACATTATTTTTAAGTATTATCATATCATTTGTAAGTACTAGCACATCATTTGTAAGTTCCAAAAGCATTTTTTGAGTGGTAAAACATCATATATATGTATAAGAAATCACAATTTAATACACAGCCAAGTTAAAACTATTTGATTATTTAAGAAAATTATGTGTAAAAATAAAACTAAAAACTAGAAATAAGGAACAAAACAAACATTACTGGGTACAAAGTTCAAACTTGCAATAACCTGAAATAGTTGGAACCAAATTCACCAGTTGGTTAGATTTTAAAAAAAACCCACAAAGCATGCCAGTTGGGCATGTCAGTTGGGCATGTCAGTTGGGCATGTCAGTTGGGCATGTCAGTTGGGCATGTCAGTTGGGCATGTCAGTTGGGCATGCCAGTTGGGCATGTCAGTTGGGCATGTCAGTTGGGCATGTCAGTTGGGCATGTCAAATACATAATTTTAATTTTTGTATCAAAAAAGTTTTTTAAAAAGCTTTGTCAGTGCATGAAAATATTTTTCCCACACATTAAAAAAAAGGCAAATACTCTAACATCCCTGATATAAATATTAACCATACAACAACACATAATATGATGTCATATTTAAATCCTAGTCACATCCAAGGAGTAGTCATTATTCTCTATTCTAAACACTGCTATTTTTTATTTTTTTATACATTTAACACATTTTTATTTTCAAAAATTAACTTTATTTTTGTTTCCCCCAGAAAGTTGAACTTCTTATATTAACTTACAAGAAAATAAATGACAATTATGAATCCTTTACAACAATGGAGAAAAAAAATTAATTTGTCAAATGGGATATATCTTCTGCCCTTGGTCCCTATGGCCCTGTTTAAAAAAAAAGGAATTTTCATGTTTAAAGTCAATCCTATAAAATTCATTAAATTACAATTATCCTGTCTAAAATAAAAAATTCTCAAATCTAGGCCATCATTTGGTCTATTTAGTTGTCAGAAGATTCAGACTTTATAAATAAGACAGATAAAGATATCTTGGGTTATTGCACTGCCGATGTAGTACTAGATGTATGGACTCTAGGGACAAAGTTGATCCACTGTCATGTTCAAAAAGAATAAAATACTTGTCTTGATTGGTTGATAAGTGACATTACAACTTGGAAGCTTGTCTCTTCGTTGGAGGAGTGATGGCTTCTTCCCAGTAGGCAGCCCTCTCAAGGGCTTTACTACCTTGCAACATGGCACCGTAAAGATTTTTGTAAATCTGAAATGCAAAAGTCTACATCTTAAGAATAGAAAGAAATTATAGCTAACTAAACTTAACAAATGTTTAAATAGGCTTATAGAATAATAAAATAATCTCATATAGAAGAGTCCTTCTGCATGTCAACGCAATGTTCTGTCCTAAAAATACCCTCTGTGTGTAACAGATCACCGCTGACCATAACACATCACCTCTGTGTGTAACACATCACCTCTGTGTGTAATACATCACCTCTGTGTGTAACACATCACCTCAGTGTGTAACACATCACCTCTGTGTGTAACACATCACCTCTATGTGTAAAACATCACCACTGTGTGCTAAAGAATCGTCTTATTGTATTTATTCATCACATAAAATGTTACACAATATCATTTCCAATTAGAAGTTGAAAAGATTTAATATATTCCTTTTAAAAAAATTAACGAAGGAAACATGACAGTTATGACATTCTAACCTGTCCATCAGAACAGCCAATGGGAGAGTTAAGGATGAAATCAGGAGGAGCAATGGCATCTACAAGGGAGACTGCATCAGGTTTCAGCTGAAGACACAGTTGCAAGATGGCTTCTCTTATCAGCCTTGGTGGATCACCTCCACTCAAATAGCCACCTGTACATTCATTAGTTTAAAAATTTTATAGTATCTATGTGTGTTTTAAATATTCATACACATTCTCTATGTGTGTACCACATTATGTATGTGCATAACATACTAAATAAACTATTTAATTGTACTCATCCAAGCTGTCTATGTGTGTGTATTGTATTCATCCGAGCTGTCTATGTGTGTGTATTGTATTCATCCAAGCTGTCTATGTGTGTGTATTGTATTCATCCAAGCTGTCTATGTGTGTGTGATGCATTCATCCAAGCTGTCTATGTGTGTGTATTGCATTCATCCAAGCTTTCTATGTGTTTGTTTTGCATTCATCCAAGCTCTCTGTGTTTGTATTGCATTCATCCAAGCTGTCTATGTATTTGTATTGCATTCATCCATGCTGTCTATGTGTGTGTATTGCATTCATCCAAGCTTTCTATGTGTTTGTTTTGCATTCATCCAAGCTCTCTGTGTTTGTATTGCATTCATCCAAGCTGTCTATGTATTTGTATTGCATTCATCCATGCTGTCTATGTGTGTGTATTGTATTCATCCAAGCTGTCTATGTATTTGTATTGCATTCATCCAAGCTCTCTGTGTTTGTATTGTATTCATCCAAGCTCTCTGTGTTTGTATTGCATTCATCCAAGCTGTCTATGTATTTGTAATGCATTCATCCAAGCTCTCTGTGTTTGTATTGCATTCATCCAAGCTGTCTATGTGTTTGTATTGCATTCATCCAAGCTGTCTGTGTGTGTATTGTATTCATCCAAGCTGTCTATGTGTGTGTCTTGTATTCATCCAAGCTGTCTATGTGTGTGTATTGTATTCATCCAAGCTGTCTATGTGTGTGTATTGTATTCATCCAAGCTGTCTATGTGTTTGTATTGCATTCATCCAAGCTCTCTGTGTTTGCATTGCATTCATCCAAGCTGTCTATGTATTTGTATTGCATTCATCCAAGCTCTCTGTGTTTGTATTGCATTCATCCAAGCTGTCTATGTGTTTGTATTGTATTCATCCAAGCTGTCTATGTGTGTGTATTGTATTCATCCATACTATTGGTGAAAGATTGCAAGTCTTGTACCATAAAAGAAGCATTAAAGCATGCAGATGATGAGCACAATGACTATCACTAAATAAATTAACACATAGTCCAAACAATATTTTCTTGGAACTGACTAGAGAGTTAGAAAAGGTGCTAATGAGAAAAATAGTCAAACTATTCCTACAGTAGTCAAACTATTCCTAAAATAGTCAAACTATTCCTAAAATAGTCAAACTATTCCTACAGTAGTCAAACTATTCCTAAAATAGTCAAACTATTCCTACAGTAGTCAAACTATTCCTAAAATAGTCAAACTATTCCTAAAATAGTCAAACTATTCCTAAAATAGTCAAACTATTCCTAAAATAGTCAAACTATTCCTAAAATAGTCAAACTATTCCTACAATAGTCAAACTATTCCTAAAATAGTCAAACTATTCCTAAAA
The DNA here is from genome assembly GCA_964033795.1 of Lymnaea stagnalis. NCBI lineage: Eukaryota > Metazoa > Mollusca > Gastropoda > Lymnaeidae > Lymnaea > Lymnaea stagnalis. Next base: position 573,526 of record CAXITT010000184.1, on the reverse strand, counting down.
TAGTCAAACTATTCCTAAAATAGTCAAACTATTCCTAAAATAGTCAAACTATTCCTAAAATAGTCAAACTATTCCTAAAATAGTCAAACTATTCCTAAAATAGTCAAACTATTCCTAAAATAGTCAAACTATTCCTAAAATAGTCAAACTATTCCTAAAATAGTCAAACTATTCCTAAAATAGTCAAACTATTCCTAAAATAGTCAAACTATTCCTAAAATAGTCAAGATCTTCCTACCTGACATTCATCCAAGCTCTCTTTCTGTGTTTTTGTAAACAAAAACCTACATATATATATGTCTACCTACCCTGGTACAGTGTACACATATCTATGTCTTCCTACCCTGGAGAGTGTACACATATCTGTGTCTTCCTACCCTGGTACACTGTACACATATCTGTCTTCCTACCCTGGTACAGTGTACACATATATGTCTTTCTACCCAGGTACAGTGTACACATATCTATGTCTTCCTACCCTGGTACAGTGTACACATATGTCTACCTACCCTGGTACAGTGTACACATATCTATGTCTTCCTACCCTGGAGAGTGTACACATATCTGTGTCTTCCTACCCTGGTACAGTGTACACATATCTATGTCTTCCTACCGTGGAACAATGTACGCATATGTCTTCCTACACAGGTACAGTGTACACATATCTATGTCTTCCTACACAGGTACAGTGTACACATATCTATGTCTTCCTACCCTGGTACAGTGTGGTAAGATGCTTCTCGATGCTCCACAGGCCATACAATGCACACAGTCTCGACAACACAGTTCTCAGAGTGGTTGGAGTGGGTTCATCATTCTTCTCATCCAGCGCCTTCACAAACCTCTCAAGTACTGAATGCTGTACATACAATGATAAATCTTACAAACTACTCTGATGTACTGAATGCTGTACATACAATTATAAATCTTACAAACTACTCTGATGTACTGAATGCTGTACATACAATTATAAATCTTACAAACTACTCTGATGTACTGAATGCTGTACATACAATTATAAATCTTACAAACTACTCTGATGTACTGAATGTTGTACATACAATTATAAATCTTACAAACTACTCTGATGTACTGAATGCTGTACATACAATTATAAATCTTACAAACTACTCAGATGTACTGAATGCTGTACATACAATTATAAATCTTACAAACTACTCTGATGTACTGAATGCTGTACATACAATTATAAATCTTACAAACTACTCAGATGTACTAAATGCTGTACATACAATTATAAATCTTACAAACTACTCTGATGTACTGAATGCTGTACATACAATTATAAATCTTACAATCAGAAGCACATAATTGAGAAATTGTCTCCAAAGAACAATATTCAAATCTAAAAGCTTGACACATTTGCACCATGACAGCTTGACACATCTGCACCATGACAGCCTGACACATTGCACCACGACAGCTTGACACATTTGCACCATGACAGCTTGACACATTTGCACCATGACAGTTTGACACATTTGCACCATGACAACTTGACACATTGCACCATGACAGCTTGACACATCTGCACCATGACAGCTTGACACATTTGCACCATGACAGCTTGACACATCTGCACCATGACAGCTTGACACATTGCACCACGACAGCTTGACACATTTGCACCATGACAGCTTGACACATTTGCACCATGACAGCTTGACACATTTGCACCATGACAGCTTGACACATTGCACCATTTCTGCTTGACCCATCTGCACCATGCCAGCTTGACACATTTGCACCATGACAGCTTGACACATTTGCACCATGACAGCTTGACACATTTCACCCTTTCTGCTTGACCCATCTGCACCATGCCAGCTTGACACATTTGCACCATGACAGCTTGACACATTTGCATCATGACAGCTTGATACATTTGCACCATGACAGCTTGACACATTTGCACCATGACAGCTTGACACATTGCACCATTTCTGCTTGACCCATCTGTACCATGCCAGCTTGACACATTTGTACCATGACAGCTTGACACATTTGCACCATGACAGCTTGAAACATTTGCACCATGACAGCTTGACACATTTGCACCATGACAGCTTGACACATTTGCACCATGACAGCTTGACACATCTGCACTATGACAGCCTGACACTTCTGCACTATGACAGCTTGACACATCTGCACTTTTACAGCTTGTTGTTATCATTAACTTGAATCCCTTCATTTATTCTGTGGCCCAATAGGTAGTACACTGATCACAGGCAAAATGTTGATTTTTGTGTTTCTCCTCGTTCAAGCTATACAAGCAGCCAGAGTCCCATCTCTCTCTCTCTTCTTATGAAATTATTTTCCAATGAGTTTGTGCCTATTAAATAACTCAAGCTTAATTGCAGTCCATCATCTTATACATCTGTATCTGTTTAATAGCATACACATGTCAAATAAAACATCTTACCTCATTAAAAGGTAACTTTGATAGCGTGCACTAGTCATCTAAAGCTTCTTACCTCAATGAAGGCTAATGACAAAGACCTGCAGTAGTACGCCTGGCTATCATTACGTGCAGTGAATGCATCTTTCCCTATGTGTTCAGACAGTCTTCTGTTGCTCTCCACCAATAAGTAGCAGACCAGCCATTTGTATGCATCTAGGGCCACTGTAACAGAGTGGTTTCAATGTGTCATCACAAGCAATGATAACTGGCGGATCATGAAGGGATGTATCATTAAGAGTAGATATCAAACATTAACTTTCATGTGTTCAAATGCATGGCTGTAACAGTGAGTATCTATCTCTGCAGCAGGTTGGTGAGGACAATGTTTTGATAGTAGAGAATAAATTCATGTGTTTCAACATTCTTAAATTCTAATTGTTATAGCAGACTAGCGGACTAGACCGTCCTGATAGCCAACTAGGTCAAACAACGCGCATGTGCAGAGACTGGAGTGAAAGTGTGTGAATGAAGAGTGTGTTCCGGAATCAAGCATAGAGTCAACATTATTGACAACTTGTATTTTATGTATATTTATGTCAATGTTTATTGTTGGCACTAAAAACATAGTAAACATGCAATTGGTGGCCAGTATCTACAACACAGCATAACTCAATTCAACCCAGTATTGACTGGTGTTAGACTGATACACACCAGGGACTTCACATAACTGAAGAGATATACACACAATGGTGGAGTCAAATCTGACCCAAATGGTCATCATTCAAAAGCTGAATCAGCACAATGATTTACTGTTAAAACTAGCAAAAGGGAATACGTCGAGTAATATGAAATTCGCATGTTTCAATAGTAATGAGCCAATTCACTGACTACTATGCTAGATATGTGACCTTTGTGTTAGAAAACAATGTACCAAAGGAAAAGTGAGCACACATTTTCTTAACAAGCCAAATGCCAGAACTCCATAAAACTGTTGTCAACGCTTGTATAACAAAGAGAGTCACCACAAAACATAAATGATTTAACCATGGAAGACGTATGTGGGGTAATGATGGATCAGTTTGATCCGACCAAATTTGTGATCAGGGAAAGATTCAAATTTTGGTCAGATCCGAGTAGAAAACCAGGGGAGACAATCATAGAATAGGCAGCTAGAATAAGACAGGAGGCAGCCAAAAGGAAATGTCTGCAAGTATAAAGACATGATCTGCCACTTTTGCCACAAGAGACGATATCTAGAAAGTGTATGTCTTAATAAGAAAGAGAATGCTCCAAAACAGAATTCGAAATTGACACCGGAGCATGAGAAAATTTTATGTCTGAATCTGTTTGGCGAAAGCTGGGACAACCAACCTTGAGCCCAGTATCTGTCAAGTACGAGTCAGCGTCTGGTGACTAACTTGATGTTTTGGGAGGTGTTCAGATAAATGCTGATGCAGGGGAAATATCTACAAATCTGTCATTTGTAGTAGTGCAAGATCACAACTTAAATTTGTTGGGCAGAACCGCAATAAAGAACCTCAAGATTTCGATAGACACACTTTCTCAAACAATGACAAATCACATTAGTAATCAAAATTCATTGAGTAAAGCTTGTGAACAAATCTGTAAAGAATTCCCTCAATTGTTTGAATCAGGTCTTGGGCTATTGAAACACTTTGAGCTAAAAATTAAGTTCAAGCCAAATGCACAACCAATTTATATGAAACCTAGAAATCTTCCATTTGCAGTAAAGACAGAGCTAGCAGAGGCTTATGAAGCTGGAATATCCTAGTCTGGCTAGCAGTACAGTTCAATCAATGGGGCACTCCCATAGTTCTAGTGAGAAAGAAGTCTTGCTCAGGAAAAAAGTCACAAATTAGGGTCTGTGGGGACTATGCAAAAACTGTAAATCAACAGTTAGAAACAACCAGGTACCCAATGCCATTACCAGAAGACCTCATGAGGAAGTTAGCAGGTAGACATTATTTCTCAAAAATAGACCTAGCTGATGCTTATAATCAGATCAAGCTGGCTAAAGAAACCCAAGAGAAATTGATATTAAGCACACATAGAGGTGTATTGCTGCAAACATGTTTACCATTTGGGATTACCTCAGCTCCTGCATATTTCCAAGAAATCATGGACAAACTTACGCAAGATTTGCCTGGAGTAGCAGTGTACATGGATGACATTCTAGTGAGTTGAAAGAATGAGGAAGACCATGTAATCAACCTTCATAGGTTATTATAGACTGAATGAAAATGGATTAAAGTGCAGGATGGAAAAATGCATTTTTGCCCAACAATCAATCAAATAATTAGGGCATAAATTATCAAGCAATGGCGTATCAAAAGGAGCCAAAGTAGATGCAGTTATATCAATGCCAGCACCCACAGATATTTCCAGTCTACGGTCATTTCTTGGTCAAGTGCAGTTTCACAACAAGTTCTTACCAGACCTATCAACTTTACTTGAGCCACTGTATTATTTAACTAAAAAGAACGTATCATGGAACCGGAAAACAGAACAAGAAGAAGCTTTTAGGAAAGTCCAGCAATTGCTTTCTTCTGATACAGTTCTAGCTCACTATGAGCCAACTCTAGACAATGATATAGACATAGCCTGTGACGTCTCTAATGTTGGCATAGGAAGTGTTCTGTTCCACAGATATCCTGATGGCAGAGAATGCCCTATTGCTAACATTTCAAAAACTCTCACAAAAACACAACACAAATATAGCCAGATTCAGAAGGAAGCAGCGTCAATTATTTTTGCACAATCAAAGTTCCATCAATATCTGTATGGAAGAAAATCTTTTTTAGTCACAGACCATTAACCACTGATAAGTATATTTGGTTCAGGAAAAGGAACAGCAGCACTGGCAGCAAATCGTTTAGCCAGATGGGCTCTTACATTGAGTCAATATGACTATATCATTGAATTCCGTATGTCAACTGAACATTGCAATGCGGATGCTCTTAGTCGTCTACCCTCAGGGCCAGATGAAATTTTTGATGGTGAAGAAAGTGAAGCAGACATGGATTCTGTATGCATGATCAAACAAATCAGTTTACAGATCAGACCAACAGACCAAGGAGTTCTTGCTAAAGAGTCACTTAAAGATTCTATTGCGTCTACGGTAATGAGATATTGTCAAGAGGGCTTGCCGTCCTCTACAAACAAAGCGCACTTGAACAACGATGCAGCTAACATTGCAGCATTTAAAAATATTCAAGACTCACTCTCCGTGGAGTTGAATTGTCTATTTTATGGTTCAAGAATTGTGGTACAAAAAATACTACAAGCTCAGGTTCTCCAAATCCTGCATACAGGACATTTTGGAATTGAGCGAATCAAACAGTTAGCCAGATCATCGGTATACTAGCCCTGGCTTGATGCTCAAATCATGGAGATAGGTCGAACATGCCAGGCATGTGCAGAACATGCCAGAGACCCAAACAAAGCAAGTATCCAACCATGGAGTCGAGTGCATATCGACCATTCCATTAACTTTAAGGGATCACATTGGCTGGTGATGATAGATACTTATTCAAAGTATCTGTGTATCCACAGGATAACATCTACATTGACCAAAGCCACCATTGATCTTCTGGAGGAAGAGTTTGCTAATTTCGGCTATCCACACACCAAAGTAAGTGATAATGCTACTTGCTTCATCTCGGAAGAATTTCAGGATTGGTGTAAAGAGAAGGGTATTGTACATCTCGCAGGCGCTCCCTATCATCCTGCTATGAATGGAGCTGCAGAACGACTGATTCAAAGTTTCAAGAGTTCACTAAAGAAATCATCATTAGCTTTAAAGGAATCTCTACATGACTTTCTGCGTCAGTATCATAGGACACCATTGGCTAGTGGATCATCACCTAGCCAACTGCTGAACAATCGGCAAATAAGAACACTTATTGATACTCTAGTTCTCTCTCCTGCTCATCGAGCACGGGGACAACATCTTAAAGATATAGCAGTCCGTAATGGGACAAATAGAAGTCCTCGTCAATCATTAAACAGGGGTGATCGATGTTACATCAGAATATATGGAACAACAACAGATTCTAAACCAGGATGGGCTCCCGGTACAATCATCCAAGTTATGGGTCCACGACTTTTCAAGGTGAAGATTTATCCGAATGGTCCCATATGAAAGAGACATTTAGACCAACTTCGCCCCAGGTACGGAGCAGAAGAAGATACAGAACCAGGTTTGGATATAATGACAGGAAGTCTTTATCCAACAGCTCAGGCAGCCCTGACAACATCAAAATGGGCCATGTAGGACATATCCTAATAAAACTAAATATTGCTAATATATATGTGACCAGATTGTTATGCTGACTAAAAGCCTTCATCCATCTGTAGGAGTTATTTTTATACAAGTTTTTCCAGAATCCTATTGGAGCATACAATAAAGTTATCCATGTTAATGGATACATGTCAAGTACTTTTTATTAAGAAAATACCCTGTGCCTGGTGTTGGTTGCCAACTGCCCTTGTCTGTTTTTCCCCCCCCCCCCCCAAAAAAAAATCACCAACACCCACTGTTAACTGTAATATATTCCACTGAGCTTTTTACCATTAGGGTTAAGGCAATCCTCAACAGTTTTGGCAGAGAATTGAGATTTCAGCCTATGTGGCAAGTCAGACAAAATGTTGACTGATCCCAGTGGGCTGGTGAGTGTTTCCCCTGAAAAATGTCAAAGCAAAACAAAGACAAAATTGACAGTAATGTGGAGCACTGTGCTTTCTAACATTGGGATACTACAGAGAGCTCTGTTCAACCTATTGTTACAGGATGTTACGTAGAACTGGACCAAATAGTTACAGGTAATTATCAGTTGGATCCATTGGATATATGGATATTATTAGACTTATTTCAGGATAATCAATTTACTTATATAGAAGAGCAAGAGTTTCCTAATATTTTACACAACTGTTTATATTATACAAGTAGCTGTCTCAATTTAATATCTACAAGGTGTCCATATATTGCCTGTGTGTCCCGACTTCTGTATAATCTATATATAGTTATCTAAATTATTAGAGTTATCATTGTAACCCAATCTACCTGAAAGAGCCTTTTCTACATATGACAGTAAATAGTTGCTTGTCTGCTGCAGAAGTACATTGTTGTCTCCCTCGTATGTGTTGTTGGGATCATGGTCATTACGTATATCACCCAAACGATTCACTAAAAGTATTACCAATTCAATAAATCAAAGTATTGTAATTTAATTCACAAAGAGTATTACAAATTCATCTGTTAAAAGTGTTACAAATTACATTTCCTATAAAAAAAAATACAAATTCATACACTAAAAGTGTTTTCATGAAATTAATTTGTTTTGATGTGTGTTGAGATTAAAAAATATCAACTACACATTACAACAAGCCTCAAATGTTCCTATTAACTCTAAAGCAAAATTAAACTTGTATTTCAAGGACGAGAAGCCGATAGGTTCATTTAAAGCATTTTTAGACTCAAATTGTGTTAGCCTGACTTATGTCTAGACCCGGTCTCACATGTTACCTGACCCCAATGCTACCACCTAGAACCTGACCTCATGCCAAAAACTTGACACCTGTAACTTGACCTCATGTCTACCACCTGTAACCTGACCCCATGCAACCATCTGTAACCTGACCACCTCATGTCTACCACCTGTAACCTGACCTCATGCCTAACAATCGGCACCTTTAACTTGACCCCATACAACCATCTGTAACCTGACCTCCTGTCTACCACTTGGCACCTATAACTTGACCCCATACTACCACCTGTAACCTGACTTCATGCCTAACACTTGGCACCTATAACTTGACCCCATACAACCATCTGTAACCTGACTTCATGCCTAACACTTGGCACCTATAACTTGACCCCATACTACCACCTGTAACCTGACTTCATGCCTAACAATTGGCGCCAATAACTTGACCCCATGCTACCACCTGTAACCTGACTTCATGCCAAACACTTGGCACCTATAACTTGACCCCATACTACCACCTGTAACCTGACCTCATGCCTAACACTTGGCACCTGTAGCTTGACTACATGCTGCCATCTGTAACCTGACCTCATGCCTACCACCTGACTTACCTTTAAAATACCCATGCCCTCCACAGGCTTCCCTGCACTCTTGGATAGCATCCCGAGCAATCCATCCTGCCAAAGGCTTACTAGCACAGGACAATGCATGAATTTCCTTGCCAAGGTCAGCCTGGTTTAGGAGGAAGGTCACAAATGACTTTTTGATGTTAAGACAAATGCTCAGTTGAACCCTGTACATAATTTTACCACTAAATAATGTTGCTTGTATAACCCGATGGTGCTATTATAAACAGATTAAATCTGATTGCATTTGTACCACCTGACTTTGCTGGCATCCATTGTGCTGGTATCAACTTTCTGTCCTGTAACTAACTGATCTGTGTAAACTGATTGTCCATATAAGCTGATTGTGCCATATATACTCATTATGTTTATATAAATTTTTCTGGCATAAACTGATTGTATTGTTTTAAACTGATTGTGTAGTATAAACTGATTGTGCCATATATGCTCATTTTGTTTGTATAAATTGTGCTGACATAAACTGATTGTGCAGTTTAGACTCATTGTGATGGCATGAACTGATTGCTTTGTTATAAATGATAAACTGACTGCGGTGTATAACCTGACTGCATCAGCTGCCTTACATGTTTCTGACTGTTATCTCCAACCATGGCTCCTATTCTCAGTATATACTCATTGTGATGGCATGAACTGATTGCTTTGTTATAAATGATAAACTGACTGTGGTGTATAACCTGACTGTATCAGCTGCCTTACATGTTTCTGACTGTTATCCCCAACCATGGCTCCTATTCTCAGCAGCACAAAGTCCATGAAGAAAGAGGTAGAGAATATATCCAAGGCATAAGTAGCTGCTAAATATGGGAAGAGACGCCATTGCTGTCAGATAACAATAAATAATGTCAACAACCTCATCTCTGTCAATAACCTCATCTCATTTTCATAACACAATATAATGTAGAGGGCAAATGGCAAAAAAAGTGTAGATTGATCCTCCTTTGTAACTGTGCAAATCTAAATAACTTTTATTATAAACTTCTAACTGATGTCAGTAACTCGCCCTTTGTAACTGCAAATCTAAATAACTTTTATTATAAACTTCTAACTGATGTCAGTAACATCCCCCTTTGTAACTGTACAAATCTAAAATAACTTTTATTATAAACTTCTAACTGATGTCAGTAACATCCCCCTTTGTAACTGTACAAATCTAAAATAACTTTTATTATAAACTTCTAACTGATGTCAGTAACATCCCCCTTTGTAACTGTACAAATCTAAATAACTTTTATTATAAACTTCTAACTGATGTCAGTAACATCCCCCTTTGTAACTGTACAAATCTAAAATAACTTTTATTATAAACTTCTAACTGATGTCAGTAACATCCCCTTTGTAACTGTACAAATCTAAATAACTTTTATTATAAACTTCTAACTGATGTCAGTAACATCCCCCTTTGTAACTGTACAAATCTAAATAACTTTTATTATAAACTTCTAACTGATGTCAGTAACATCCCCCTTTGTAACTGTACAAATCTAAAATAACTTTTATTATAAACTTCTAACTGATGTCAGTAACTCGCCCTTTGTAACTGTACAAATCTAAAATAACTTTTATTATAAACTTCTAACTGATGTCAGTAACATCCTCCTTTGTAACTGTACAAATCTAAATAACTTTTATTATAAACTTCTAACTGATGTCAGTAACATCCCCTTTGTAACTGTACAAATCTAAATAACTTTTATTATAAACTTCTAATTGAAGTCAGTAACTTAACAGTAAATGGAGAGCTTCTCAGTTCTATTTTCTTGTAATTATTCTGATGTTTGACGATCATCTTTGATGATGATCTGCACTTTAATGATGATCTGCATGCTAATAAATACTTAACAATTATCATTAACATAGTTACTCTAAAAAGAGAAAAGTAAATCTCGCAGTGGGAGGGATACAATGATATATTAATCTAATATTTATTCAACTTCCTAATTTTTTAAATTGCCAAGAAAACAAAAATAAATACCCTTTAATAATTAAACAAACACGTTTCAAAAACATTTATGAATATTTTGGTCAATTGGCTATCTGTACCTGAACAACCTAAATGTTAAAACAACAGCCAAGTAAAAGAATGTTTAGAAAATCCTAGTATACCATGGCCCTGCCAGTAGCCCCACCCCTTGACACCATTAGCCTAGGTCAAGTTACATCTGTTATCTTATAGCTCTGACATTCATCTATAATCTCTAACAACTGTGCCATGGAACATAACACAATAGCATCTTGTCACATATATGCATGAATTGGGATAACCCAATTGATTGAGTGACAATGAACAAATATGAATGGATTAGGTGACTTTGAACAAACATGATATGAGTGACAATGAACAAACATGAATGGATTAGGTGACTTTGAACAAACATGATATGAGTGACAATGAACATGAATGGATTAGGTGACTTTGAACAAACATGATATGAGTGACAATGAACAAACATGAATGGATTAGGTGACTTTGAACACACATGATATGAGTGACAATGAACAAACATGAATGGATTAGGTGACTTTGAACAAACATGATATGAGTGACGATGAACATGAATGGATTAGGTGACTTTGAACAAACATGATATGAGTGACAATGAACAAACATGAATGGATTAGGTGACTTTGAACACACATGATATGAGTGACAATGAACATGAATGGATTAGGTGACTTTGAACAAACATGATATGAGTGACAATGAACAAACATGAATGGATTAGGTGACTTTGAACACACATAATATGAGTGACAATGAACAAACATGAATGGATTAGGTGACTTTGAACACACATGATATGAGTGAAAATGAACATGAATGGATTAGGTGACTTTGAACAAACATGATATGAGTGACAATGAACAAACATGAATGGATTGGGTGACTTTGAACAAACATGATCTGAGTGACAATGAACATGAATGGATTAGGTGACTTTGAACAAACATGATATGAGTGACAATGAACAAACATGAATGGATTAGGTGACTTTGAACAAACATGATATGAGTGACAATGAACAAACATGAATGGATTAGGTGACTTTGAACACACATGATATGAGTGACAATGAACATGAATGGATTAGGTGACTTTGAACAAACATGATATGAGTGACAATGAACAAACATGAATGGATTAGGTGACTTTGAACACACATAATATGAGTGACAATGAACAAACATGAATGGATTAGGTGACTTTGAACACACATGATATGAGTGAAAATGAACATGAATGGATTAGGTGACTTTGAACAAACATGATATGAGTGACAATGAACAAACATGAATGGATTGGGTGACTTTGAACAAACATGATCTGAGTGACAATGAACATGAATGGATTAGGTGACTTTGAACAAACATGATATGAGTGACAATGAACAAACATGAATGGATTAGGTGACTTTGAACAAACATGATATGAGTGACAATGAACAAACATGAATGGATTGACTATTCATACGCACACTTACCTGCAGTTGATACTCAATGACAGCTATCTCTTCTTTCCCAGGCCCAAACTGGCGTCTCACTGCTGAATATCTAATGGCAATGGGCATGCAGAGCCTCAAGTTGGCCACACCCATTCCTGTAATACCAACTCTGCCCCCTGACAGTGCCCCAAGAGAAGCACCAAATCTCTTGTTGGGATCCTTTGAAAAGTTTATACATAAAATGATATAATTAAGTACATACACTGTACCCTGACAGTGCGCCAAAGAAGCACCAAAACTCTTGTTGGGATTCCAGTATATATTAATTGCACAATAAATTATACAATTTAATTACCATTCTACCCTGAAAGTGACCCATATTACCTTATATGGTGTAACATAGTGACCATCAGGGGTAACGTCACCAAATTTATCCAGAAGATTTTCTCTGGGTACCCTGAACTGATTGAAAGCCACAAAGCTGAAAATAGAGAAATCAGGCAGGACTTAAATCTGCCCTACTCCTAGGGTCAGTGAACCAGCAGACAAGCTGAGATAACAAACAAATATAGTCAGGTCTGGCAACATTGCCATGTTCCTGTTTGGGTCAAAAATTATCAACATGTCAAGGAAGTCTTTAAAGCCTTACAATATTAAGTTTATTCATCAAGTTTTTTATAAACCATTCATTGTCACTAACCAAGCCACCTACCCATTATCTAATCCATTGAGACCAATTTTTTCCCCCATGTCACTAACCAAGTCACTTACCCATTATCTAATCCATTGAGACCAATTTTTTCCCCCATGTCACTAACCAAGTCACCTACCCATTATCTAATCCATTGAGACCAATTTTTTCCCCCATGTCACTAACCAAGTCACTTACCCATTATCTAATCCATTGAGACTAATTTTTTCCCCCATGTCACTAACCAAGTCACCTACCCATTATCTAATCCATTGAGACCAATTTTTTCCCCCATGTCACTAACCAAGTCACTTACCCATTATCAAATCCATTGAGACCAATTTTTTCCCCCATGTCACTAACCAAGTCACTTACCCATTATCTAATCCATTGAGACCAATTTTTTCCCCCATGTCACTAACCAAGTCACTTAACCATTATCTAATCCATTGAGACCAATTTTTTCCCCCATGTCACCAACCAAGTCACCTACCCATTATCTAATCCATTGAGACCAATTTTTTCCCCCATGTCACCAACCAAGTCACCTACCCATTATCTAATCCATTGAGACCAATTTTTTCCCCCATGTCACCAACTAAAACCCCAGGCAGGGCAAAAAGTGTTCTGGGATCTCTGATAGGAACAACAAAGGAATGCAGGCCGTGGCAGGTGCCATCTTCTGTGTAGAGCTGGGCGTACAGGATGCCATGTGTTGCCTGCTTGCCCAAGTTGCCCACCCAAATTTTTGTAGCTTCGAAGTCTGGTGTATTGATGACAAATTCCTACAGAAAGTATTCAAAAGACAGTAATGGACATTAAGAGTATACAATAATCAGTAACTGATTTAGAGAGAATGCGATAGATAGTAATGGGCATAAAGAGTTTAAAATAGACAGTAAAGGATGTAGAGTATACAATAGACACTAATGGACAAAGAGAGTATACAATAGACACTAATGGACAAAGAGGGTATGCAATAGACACTAATGGACAAAGAGGGTATGCAATAGACACTAATGGACAAAGAGGGAATGCAATAGACACTAATGGACAAAGAGAGTATACAATAGACACTAATGGACAAAGAGGGTATGCAATAGAACTAATGGACAAAGAGGATATGCAATGGACAAAGAGGGTATGTAATAGACACTAATGGACAAAGAGGGTATACAACAGACTTCAATGGGTGTAGAAAAAGCATAAGTGCAACTAATGGATGTGAAAAGTTTAAACCAGCAAATTATTGATATAGAAATTATCAATGAGTGAATAGAATATATCTAGTCAGTGACTCACACATGGAGAATGGAATATGGAGCTTGTCTAGGTGTCTAGTAAGTGAGTCTCACTAAAGGTACACAACAAGGAGGGTGTGTAAATGTCTCATTGAAAGTTCACAACATGGAGGGTGTCTAAGTGTCTCATTGAAAGTTCACAACATGGAGGGTGTCTAAGTGTCTCATTGAAAGTTCACAACATGGAGGGTGTCTGTCTAACGCTAAAGGTGAAATGAAAGTTTACCTTAGTCTTGGAGTCATAGGTGGCAGTGGTTCTCATATTCTTGGTATTGCTGCCATGGCTTAACTCAGTGAGAATGAAGCATCCAAAGTTCTGTTAGTTGAATGTAGTGAGTAATTTAGAAATGGTAATGAGAGATTAAAGCTAGCTTGTAATGAGTAGATAGGGTTAGAGATTGTAGTGAGAAGATAGGGTTAGAGATTGTAGTGAGAAGATAGGGTTAGAGATTGTAATGAGAAGATAGGGTTAGAGATTGTAATGAGGTTGTTAAAGAATGTTTCATTTCTTGCATTGCTTGATATTAATATGCAAGTTTTTAGTGTCATCATGGTTGGTATTGTGGCATACTGACTGAAACTTAAATGATGCTTGTTACCTTAACTGATTTGAATGATTTGGTTGCCTCACCTGATGTGAATGATTTTGCTCTACAATCTCAGAATGACGTTTAGAGCCCATGTTACGTACAGAGCCAGCAAACATCTAAAAAAAAAAATATTATTTGTTATATATTATGATGATGTAATCTATGAAGCACATTTCAAATGAAATAAATACGATCTTTATTTGAAATTCTTGAATTATGTGATTATTTGAAAGAAATTTGAAATATCTTGAAATAAAACTTGACATGTTCTTCTTCTGTCCGTTTTAAACATCAAGGAAGATATAGTTCATGGACTGCAGCAAGGTGTAAGGCCTGCTGGTAGTTCTTGTTTTGGACTTTAAAGATGTCCTTAACACATTCCCTGACTCTGTGTCTTCCTTGGCCCTGAGTGCCTGCTACTGTATGCTTGCAATGCAGGATGGTTAACCCTCGAACTGTGGCATGCATCATTCTGTGGTGAGGAGCTTTTCAGAGCTTTTTGAGTGCCTTTTGAAATTGCATTAAATGACATAGAAATATTGATACAAGACCCCCAATAATTTATATTTTTAGAAAAGTAAATGGATGGGGATAAAGTTGGCTATATTGCCCACCCCGTTAAAAAAATTTTGCTCAGTGTCCTTGACCTTGGAATGCTCAAGAAAATTAAAATCGAAAAATGTCTTGCTTTCAAGTGCACATAACATCATTCATTTTTATAGATACACTTAAAACACAAATCTAAATGTTGTAGCAAATACATTTATCTTTCAGAAAATGTATAGTTTGCTAAGGTTTTGATTGCAATTAAACATCTGAAAGCAATTTTAGTAATTTTAGGTCATTAATATAAGAAACTGGGACCACAGCTAAAACCAAATACAAAATACAAAATCTCAGGCAAAATAGTTATTATTGACTATTAAACATTTAAAAAGGAACTGTGGAACTGATTTGGGTTGTTAAACTATAAAATTTATTAGTTCTGATTTATAATATGTAGCTTCTGTGACTAAAATTCAGTCAGTCCTTGCCCAACCTCCGGTTCTGGCTCAAAGTCAAACAGTAGCCTCATTAGGCCTACTCAGTATCACTAGGACTAGTATCAGATTCACGAAAAGAAGAATCTGAAGTGAGATATCATGGGGAATTATAAAATCATCATCAGTATCACTTAAATCCTCTCCTAGAAAGCTTTAAAAAATATTTCTATTATTTCTCGCACTGAAGGCCCAGCCATGGCTTCCGCCATTTTTGCTTCTAAAAAACAGTGATATAAAATTCCAATTAAAAAGTACTTATTGTTCAGTTATCAAGAAACAGCTTGACCCGGAAGATGATTTAATTATTAATAAAAGGAAGTGGCTATGATTTCGGTTAAATATTGAATTGGAAGTTGCTATTGGACCGTGTTTTTTTATCGGCCGCCACAGCACAGAACGAGAATATGGGCTGATTTCATCGGCCGACCACAGTTCGAGGGTTAATAGGCATTACAAGCAGGTGTCCGGCAAAACCCATTAATTTGTTGCTGGGCTGATTGGGACAGCACCATCCATTTATCTTATTTCCTGGTTCCGTATGTTTCCTTCTTGTTTTATCAGGTGCTTGCCTCATACATATCATTTCCTAAGTGAATATTTTTCTCTTTAGAATTTTATTCAAGATTTGACAGATTTGACACTGGCAAGGATTGGAATAAAGACAGCATAAATCAGCCTGATTTTGATCTCCATCATTTATTCTTTGTCTTGGTAGCGAGTAAATTTTATCCCTTCTTTAAAACCTCAACTATGAGACTAATTAATTGTTGTCTCTTCCAATGGCATTTAAAACATAACAATCAATGGCATATAAAACATAACAATCAATGGCATATAATTATAAAACAACAATTTTGCCCCACTTCCGAAACTGTAACTACAAAAAATGGTAAATAAAATTACCTCTATATTAAGATTTAATTTTGCAGACACTGTCCAGTCGTACATGCCGAGGGCTTCTGTGAATGCCTTGTACTTAAGAGGGTTTTCAAACAGCTCTTCCTCTGGTAAAAAGTTGTATGCAGCAACATGCTGGGTGCGACGAAATGTCAGCTCCCTCTGTTTATCCAGTGATGGGGTCTCAAACCCTTTAGAAAAGACGGGGTCATTTTCAAGAGTATGGAATATTTTGTACTGGGGATAAAAGTTTAAAAAGCACCTTTTTTATTCCACTTTTAAATACAGATGAGAATAAATTCTGATTCAAGTCAAGTAGTTTACAAAATATAAAAAAACAATTTAGTTTCATATTTTAATGCACATGACCAAGCTGCAGTGTTATGCAAACCACGTGTTTACGTCATCTTTCCCAGTGAATGAGCTCTAGCTGACCCCAAGCTCAGAACCGCATTTTAGGGTGTGGCTAAATAAATATAGTCTCTTTGATCTGGTTTACAACTAAATAAAATTTAGTGTTGATGATCATCTTAAATCTCAAAATGTTCTTCCCATTCACGTGTTGATAATCACCTTAAATCTAAGAATGTCCTCGCCTTCAAGGAATAGAGCCATCTGCTTCCAGCTAAATGAAGCCTCATGTCTGTAGGGATCTAGAGGTCCAGGAGGGAAATCTTTTAGAAAACTGAGACTGCAAGTCTCATCAGGTTTAGCAGTTGATTTATCCGTGGATGTAGTAGTTGTCATATCTATGAGACTTGATGCCACAAGAAGATGAACTTAAAAAAAAAATTTTTAACTCTTAAGTAACAATATAATATATAATATTTTTAGATAATCTTATTTTTTTAATTTAAAACACTAAAAAAAAATATTGGGATGTTTTAAATAAAAACAAAGTTTACAGCATTAATGAAAGTAATATTTACATTTTTATACATAAATTATAAATTAGATTTTTTAAATAGGCCCTACTATATCAAATATACTGAGAAATATATTTGCCTAGGTCTGCAAAAATTTTTTTTTTGTAAATACAAACTCAAAAAAGTTAAAATAACACAAATTAAGGCTTAATTTAAAACTTTTGTTTATCACATTAGGGCCTATTAGTTTTTAAGAATGATCTCTAACAAAAATTTAAAAATAATTACGACAAACTAATGTTTTTATAAACTTTTTGGAATTATTGATTGGTATGACTATGAGTATGGGTCAGTAAATAATAGGAACTTTGATGAAAATTTCAAAACATTGTTACAAATATATAAATAATATAGTTGTATTTGTATGTAGGCTAGCGAATGGTTTACAAAAAAACAAAAAAAAACAGGATCAACATTCTAGCTCTAGTGGTTCAAAAGTTATGAATTTTTTTAGCAAGGACCTCAATACAACTTTTTCACTATGGAGTTTTCCTCCACATTTCATGACCCTTATTTAGCTTTTGTTTTTACGTCTAAAACTTTATTCTAAAATGAGACAAAACATAATGGTTACAGGGAATGGAGTAAAATATAATTTTAGCTACTGGTATTGTTAATATTCTTCAAATTTAAATTTAAAAAAAATCTTTATAAGTTTCCTTATTAATATATAAATTATATATTTCCCATATACTATATGAATATGACAAAAAATTAGTATGTCACTAGTCACTAATTTTAAATGAGTTCACAAATCAACATACATTGTTAGAATCAAAGACTCAATGAATAAGTAGAGTTAGTATTGTTTTTACCTTCAATTTAATGTGAAGATCATAAATTCTTTTTATAAAAAAAGTGTCTAATGGTAAAACAATATATTATGTCTACTCTAATGTCTCTAAGATATGGGCATGGTTGGAAATAGAATGTGCATGATAGTGATAGTCTATAATTAGGAAAGAAATCCTAAACAACCAGAGTCTCTGTAAATTAAAAAGTGGAAGTTGCAATTCGGATAATGAAATCATGATACCCAGTTTTCTGCATTTCCCGGGTGATACTAAAGTGCCTAGTCTTAGTATATAACTTTATAACATTTATCATAATTAGATAATTCATAGTTCCTGATGCACTTCTTCTGCAGTTAAAAGTTAAGTTATTGCAATTAATTAGTAACAGTTAATAGGCACTTTCACTTACTCCTCTGCCGACACGCGTATAGTGTCCGTTCCCAAGACACACTAAAACATATGGTGAACGATCTTTCTCTTTCTGTGCCCCCAAACAATGGAATTCTTTGCTACTACTACTACACATATGCAATATACCAACCGGTCCAACTACCCAGACCCAGGCCTTCAAAACTGCACTCAAAACACATCTTTTTAAATTATACTACCCTGAGTGAACTGAGTGATTCCCCTCCTCTGACCGATAAACGAACTTGCTGGCTGCCTTGTAAAAGTTATGAGCTGGGGTTGGTGAAAATACATTTTTTTTTTGCTGTTCCTTATTTCAAATGTATTTTATTTTAATTGTCATGATTATGTCTCTTTTGATAAAATTTTTATGTACAGTGCGGTGAGCCCAGCCCTAGGCGCTATATAAGACCCTTTATTATTATTATTATTAATACACTGACTTATAGATAACACATTTTACTCAGTTACAGTTACAGCTCAGTACAGTGTACAGACTTTGATGACTGAGAGTCGAGAGACATTCTGAATAAAACCGAATATACTCGGTAAAGCCATTCACTATTTTTTAATACACGGTAATAATATTCCAGAGCACTGCTCAAAATCAGAAATAGACTTTAAAAATCGATTCTATTTTTATTTAAACAACTAAAAAAGGAGGTTTGTGTCCTGTAGTAAAAAAAAAAAAATAATAATAATAATTTAGGCCTACCGATGGCGTATAAAGCTCTACAGTACCGTAGTCAACAGATTCAATGAAAGTTTATCTCCCCCGTGACTAAAATCATTAGTATTTTCTTAGCACACAAGAGTAAAAAGGGAGGTGATTTTCAATTGTAAATTTTTCCACTTAATTTTAATTTTGTTATTTTAAATTGATACGGTTCATACGTAATGATCTGGTTAGGATTTATATTTTTAAAATATATATACATATTTAAAAAATCTTTTACAACAAGACTTTGTTTCAAAGACGAATTCAAGCGCACTAAGAAGTAGAAAATAATTTTCCTAAAATTTCTTGAAATTCATTACGCAAAGTCAAAGAGAGCAAGTGTAGAAAGGTAGTACTGTACCACTGTAGGCACTCTATGAAGCTAAATGATTTCTAATTTAACGTAGACGAAATTTAAATATATTTTGTTTTAACTTATTTTTGAAAATATTGTTTGCACAGACTTTTTTTTTTCGCAATTAATTTTTAGAAATTTATTTTTTTGTGCTTTTTAACGTTTTTAAAAATATATTATATTATATATTATATTTTCTACTATTCAGTATGAACATTTTCATCTGCAATTATAGGCCTACACATACAAAGATTTTTAAAGAAACAACAAAAAAAAAAAAAAGCAACGAATTTTATTTTTTTTTTATTTTTAACTTTTTTAAAAATATATTATATTATATATTATATTTTCTACTATTCAGTATGAACATTTTCATCTGCAATTATAGGCCTACACATACAAAGATTTTTAAAGAAACAACAAAAAAAAAAAAGCAACGAAAGTTTATAAAATAAAAGTAGAATGGGTTTTTTTTATAGTCAATTGTATACTAAACTTAAATCTTTTAAACAATCATCGGATATGATAATTTGATTTTGCTGAAAGGGGAAGAATTATTGAGCTTTGTAATTATTGCTAATTAATATTTTTAGTGAATAGTTGAAATTCTGAAAACTGAAATTCATAATTTGGCTTTACTTCTTTTAAAGATGATTTATTTTTATCAATTGTAACCCATGCAATCAGGGCCGGATTTAAACTTGCTGAAAAAAAACAAAAAAACAACAAACAAACAAATTCATTCCAGTGCAATAATAGTTTTAGAACATTATCAGAAATACGTTATAATTCATCCCAGATGATGATAAATTATCAGGTTCTCCATTTGATTACTTAGTCTTTCTGCCACACGCCTCGTTTGTCCTTTTCCTGATCAGTGTCAGCTGATACAGAGTCCAGAGTCAGCTGATACAGAGTCCAGAGTCAGCTGATACAGAGTCCAGAGCATCTTGCATTTTTTCGAAACGTTGACGGCATCAAAATGTGCCGACCATCTTGTATCAGACAGATGCTTTACGACAACGAGAGATTTTCCTAAGGAAGATACCAGAACATTCTATGGATGTGTGGAAGCTGAGAAAAAGCGCTGAACAAAGTCAAAGAATTGTCCAACTTGTAGACAACACTCTGCTGCTTTTAAGCCCACTAAGTTCAGGCTGTGTCCAGCACAGGGGGCATACACGGCAAACTCGATCTTGCAATCAAGTGTAGCGTCCAGACATATAAATGTAAAGCTTTGTCATACGATTGACCACGACAAATTGAAGGTGGAATTTTGTTCTCATTCGGGAAATCCAAAACATTGTCTGCAAGATCCTTTGATACACAACAGTTTCTGTTAGATCCTTTGATACACAACAGTGTCTGTTAGATCCTTTGATACACAGCAGTGTCTGTTAGATCCTTTGAAACACAACAGTGTCTGTTAGATCCTTTGATACACAACAGTGTCTGTTAGATCCTTTGATACACAACAGTGTCTGTTAGATCCTTTGATACACAACAGTGTCTGTTAGATCCTTTGATACAGAAAAGTGTATGTTAGATCCTTTGATACACAACAGTGTCAGTTAGATCCTTTGATACACAACAGTGTCTTTTAGATCCTTTGATACACAACAGTGTCTGTTAGATCCTTTGATACAGAAAAGTGTATGTTAGATCCTTTGATACACAACAGTGTCTGTTAGATCCTTTGATACACAACAGTGTCTGTTAGATCCTTTGATACAGAAAAGTGTCTGTTAGATCCTTTGATACACAACAGTGTCTGTTAGATCCTTTGATACACAACAGTGTCTGTTAGATCCTTTGATACACAACGGTGTCTGTTAGATCCTTTGATACACAACAGTGTCTGTTAGATCCTTTGATACACAACAGTGTCTGTTAGATCCTTTGATACACAACAGTGTCTGCAAGATCCTTTGATACACAACAGTGTCTGTTAGATCCTTTGATACACAACAGTGTCTGTTAGATCCTTTGATACACACAGTGTCTGTTAGATCCTTTGATACACAACAGTGTCTGTTAGATCATTTGATACACAACAGTGTCTTTTAGATACTTTGATACACAACAGTGTCTGTTAGATCCTTTGATACAGAAAAGTGTATGTTAGATCCTTTGATACACAACAGTGTCTGTTAGATCCTTTGATACACAACAGTGTCTGTTAGATCCTTTGATAAAGAAAAGTGTCTGTTAGATCCTTTGATACACAACAGTGTCTGTTAGATCCTTTGATACACAACAGTGTATGTTAGATCCTTTGATACACAACAGTGTCTTTCAAGATCCTTTGATACACAACAGTGTCTGTTAGATCCTTTGATACACAACAGTGTCTGTTAGATCCTTTGATACACAACAGTGTCTTTTAGATCCTTTGATACACAACAGTGTCTGTTAGATCCTTTGATACACAACAGTGTCTGTTAGATCCTTTGATACAGAAAAGTGTCTGTTAGATCCTTTGATACACAACAGTGTCTGTTAGATCCTTTGATACACAACAGTGTCTGTTAGATCCTTTGATACACAACAGTGTCTGCTAGATCCTTTGATACACAACAGTGTCTGTTAGATCCTTTGATACACAACGGTGTCTGTTAGATCCTTTGATACACAACAGTGTCTGTTAGATCCTTTGATACACAACAGTGTCTGTTAGATCCTTTGATACACAACAGTGTCTGTTAGATCCTTTGCTCCATGGGAAAATATGGAAATTAACTTGATGAAACGTTCCACAGACTTACCTCCTCGAATGTACCGGACCGTAAATGTCAGTTTATCAATGTGGGAATTGTCTGAAGTTGAATCATAACTTATTGAGTAATACTTTTTACTCTTTAATTTCTTCCAGAATAGCACAAAGGTCACCATGCCCCATTAGATCAATGAATTTTTCTCATATTTTTGCCGACAGACATGATGTGTTACCCTTTCCAGCATTTCCATACAGTTTGAGATATTCTTCCAAAAAAAGGGTTAAATTCACTCAGCACCTCTAAAATACCTTAACAGTTTCCATTGCTTACCAACCCAAAATTTTGATCCAAACCTCTGGAGGCAAGAAAGCAAACGACATAAACCCCACGAGTCAGAACTTGATGCCAGAACTTCTGTTTTGACCTATGGTCTTTGATTAATAAAGGACCTAAAGAACTAGCTGCTTTCAGTCGAAGAAAATATGCAGTCATGTCCTTGCGATGCACTACTCCATTTTCATGTTCTACAATTAGATTGTTATGTTTCCAGTACGTAAATCCTGATATAGCAAAGGAAATA
The DNA here is from genome assembly GCA_964033795.1 of Lymnaea stagnalis. Classification (NCBI taxonomy): domain Eukaryota; kingdom Metazoa; phylum Mollusca; class Gastropoda; family Lymnaeidae; genus Lymnaea; species Lymnaea stagnalis. Next base: position 550,487 of record CAXITT010000184.1, on the reverse strand, counting down.
CTGTTTTGGACAATGGACGACACGCAAAACAATACAAACAACCCTGGTATGGTGAATAGAGAAGCCGTTCAAGTTTTACACTCTGGCCATTCCTCAGTTCACGTTTGAACGTCTTAGTTCTTTCTTCTCCAGCTGTGCCTGAGTTTGAAAGGTTGCAGTCATGATTCTGACACAATGATGGCCCATAGTGAATTCAGTACTCAACTGTGCAAGTGTTCTCAATATTCCAAAGCTCGGGATCTGTGTGGTGAATCACACACTCTCGTTTCCTGACACAGCTTTGTGTGTTTTAATTTGTACAATTTCCCCAGCAGAGGAAATAGGTAATGGTATTGTCTGGAACTAGATGGCTGGATCCAATAGAGGATGCAGATAAGGCTTTTTTATTTTGATGAGCTGTATTAGTCACTGATATTTCGATTGGATTTAACCAAGATGTTAATTGTGCAAGTTTACCCATTTCCCTAGACTCCTCAGCTCCTTTTCTCTTCTGTGCTCCAATAATAAAACTAATTTTTTTATTCCCAGTTAAGGGGTTAAAGACGTAGAAATATATTCACTGGTTATAGGCATTTCTATAGTAATAGCAGTAATCCGTTTAAAAGATACGGGTAATTATTTTTAAAAAAAAAATGGATTTGTCTGTCCCTTCAGACTGACACGTGCCCAGCTAAAAACGAACATCGAGAAAGGATCAATAGAAATGGTGCCATTAATAAAATCGATCTCTGTGTTTGAGCTGACAGGTATGTAAGATGAAAATGACTTTGAGCTTTAAACAGTGAGCACAAATGATGTCTAAGTGCCTAAATATTTATGCCTACAGCTCAGACATACGGCGACTGTTGGGTTCTATTTATCATCTAGATATGTTTTTCAGATACAGATTACAAAATATTTTTCTGTTGAAAAGATATAAAGCTAATTGGGTTTGATTTTTTATTTTAAAAAATAAAGTTACTTTTAAAAAGAATTATTTATTGGTGACCTACAAATTCATGATATAATGCTAATTAAATTCAGTAGTACTTTAACTGGTGCTAGGATAGATTTTTCTCCACTAATTTCACTACGGCGCAGAGGCGTATCTATGGTTATTGCCGCCCGGGGCCAAAATCTTTGTCTAACATGATTGTAAACAAATACTCAAACTTTATTATATTTTTATTCATATCTGGGAGAAGTAAAACGTGTTGACGAGAGTTATTCCCCTTCAAAAGTTTAAAAAGTATCCAACTTGTAGTTCGCATTTAATATTAATTTAGGAACGTGCCAATAAAATCGTGGGTTAAAATTGGGAAACTTGCTGTCCACTGATTTTTAAATTAAATTTAACTGCCAAACCTTTTCAATATTCATTAACAATATTTGCAACATGAAGCCTTTATAAGAGTGAGTCTCCTAGAAGCAAGGGGCCCCCTAGAAGCGTGGGGCCCTGGGCAAGTGCCCACTGTGCCCATGCCTTAAGACGGCACTGGCCCTAAGCCCTAAGCTATACAAAGTCAATAGGCCCCAAACCACTTTAAAAGATCTAAACTGGTCAAATAAAATTTTTAAAAAAAAGTTAATTACAATTTTTAAAAAGAATAAGTGGATTATGTCAAGTATTTTGTTGTCTTTCCCCTGTCAATAAAACCAGACTTTTCGAATTACAAAATAAAGTTACGATGGACTACAACTAATAAATTAAATGTGTAAAATAGCTGATATTAAATTTATCGTGATTTTTTAGTGACCACTCTATTTTCTAGCAGTTGCTATGTTGCGTAACAAGACAACGCATGCGCATTGATCAAATATGACAGTGTTTCTGTATGCTGCCTGAACTATTGCTTTGTGTTAAAAAGCGCCAGATATCACAGCAGTATTAGTTAGCCTCTAGTGGCCATAGTGGCCAGGGCCATTTCTACCGGTAGGCAAGACTAGGCGGCCGCATGGGGCGGCACAATTTAAGAAGGCGGCAAAAGGGCGGACAATTTTTATTTGAAATCAAAGAACGAAAAGTTGAGCAAATTAGTAGAAACAGAAATGAAATAGAAGAAAAATCAAAATATATTGTTTTCAAAAGGATACGGAAAATGACTAAATATGTGTTTACTTTGACTCATGTAATGATGGAAGTGAATGGGCGGGGGCGTCATTTTTCAGTTCTCGCCTAGGGTGTCAGAACGCCTAGAAACACAGAGAATTAGCTCCCCTAGTGACGTGATAAATACTGTCCAGCCTACCTGATTCTGTGCTTATGACGCAATTATTTCGTTGGACCGCATTGGCGAAAAAAATATGGGTGTGGCAGATCTTACTTTTTGGTACAACATACCTATCATTACATAACCAATCAAAACTAATTTGCTTTTAATATTTAATCTTTGAGATTCGCCCACATTTTTGTAAAATCTTTTTCTTTTTTGTTGTCTAGATTCTAGTAAGCTGGGTATGGCTAATTAAAACAGAACTAAAAATATAATCAACCAAAAAAAAAAACTCTATTAAACTGAATAATTTCTTTTCTTCCAATTGTATTGTCTTCCAGTCCATGTTTACTTGACCCAACCATGACAAACACAAATCACGTGAAAGCGGATCTGATATACACTTACCCATTAGCTCTTTTTCTCTCCGAAAATAAAGAGCTTTTTTCCTTGGTGCTCGTAACCCATATAAAAATAAAAGCTCAATACCACTTACACACCACCAAATACCACTTACACACCATCAAATATCGCTTACACACCACCAAATATCGCTTACACACCACCAAATATTGCTTACACACCACCAAATATCGCTTACACACCACCAAATATCGCTTACACACCACCAAATACCACTTACACACCACCAAATACCACTTACACACCATCAAATATCGCTTACACACCACCAAATACCACTTACACACCACCAAATACCACTTACACACCATCAAATATCGCTTACACACCACCAAATACCACTTAGCCTACCCACCAGTCCTACCACTAATCACAAGATCTCAAAAAGCCCTAGGAAGTTCAAACTTTGCATGGTGATTTTTTCTTATACTCTTAGGTATACTCACCACAGGCTGTTTTTTTTTCTTTCCTTTGTAAAATCACATTTTGAATTGCATTAAATGACAAAATGCAAAACATTATGAAAGAAATGTTCTGCGTTTCAGTGTCATATTTTATGTGTTTTTTTTTTTTTTGCATTGCATCCCTCATTGTAGCAAATTATTGGGACGGTGAAAGGACAACTCACTCTGCCTCCAAGCTCCCTCTAAACTTAAACCATTCTGAGACTCCTCTGTGCAATACAGTCAGATACTTCGGGACTGCAAGTTGATTGTGTGGGATGACTGCACCATAACTCACCACGGCGAAATAGGAGCAATGCATTCACGAGGACATTCAAAACTGTAAACCCATGGCTTATGGGTGGGTGGGGTTAATATGGCCGGAGATTTTCGGCAGATACAAGCCGCCTTTACTCGGGAGCGCGTGTAAATAAGGTCAAGGTTGTCTTAAGTCACCCCACTCTTGGCCTTAAGTCCACGTCTGACCCTTGCGAGTTATGTACTCTACCTTAGTGATGTACTACTCTACCTCTATTTCTGGTCTGGTCATTGAAAGTTTTGTGGACTGGCACAACAAATGAGCATTCCATTAAATGTATCATTATAAACTCCGCTACCGTACTGTTTGTAAACATTTATACAGGTGCAATTTTAAACAAAGTTAGTTCGGTATGTCCGTTTCATTTAAATAACTGTTTGCAGTCTTCAGTTAATTATACAAAGGATTATCATTGGTTCTCGTTTGTCTTTGACTCGGCAAAGACATGTATTAACAGTTTTTTTTTTTTGTATAGTTGAAATATGAGCGATTGGGGGTGGTGACGACGAATCAGTTTCAGATCATACAAACAAGTCATTTAAACATCAGGTACCGTGAAAAGTGATTTATAACTACTAGTATGCTCTAATGTCTCTGTTTTAACTGTCTCTGTTTCAACTGTCCCTGTTAGTTTGCTCTAATGTCTCTGTTTCAACTGTCCCTGTTAGTATGCTCTAATGTCTCTGTTTCAACTGTCCCTGTTAGTATGCTCTAATGTCTCTGTTTCAACTGTCCCTGTTAGTATGCTCTAATGTCTCTGTTTCAACTGTCCCTGTTAGTATGCTCTAATGTCTCTGTTTCAACTGTCCCTGTTAGTATGCTCTAATGTCTCTGTTTCAACTGTCCCTGTTAGTATGCTCTAATGTCTCTGTTTCAACTGTCCCTGTTAGTATGCTCTAATGTCTCTGTTTCAACTGTCCCTGTTAGTATGCTCTAATGTCTATGTTTCAACTGTCCCTGTTAGTATGCTCTAATGTCTCTGTTTCAACTGTCCCTGTTAGTATGCTCTAATGCCTCTGTTTCAACTGTCCCTGTTAGTATGCTCTAATGTCTCTGTTTTAACTGTCCCTGTTAGTATGCTCTAATGTCTCTGTTTCAATGCTCTAATGTCTCTGTTTCAACTGTCCCTTACTATAAAAAAAAAAAAGCAGTGCCAATGATATACTGAGCGTCACAGCTCCCTAAACCACCTGCTGAATATTTTACCATCTGCCCTAATCAGCCACTGAATATATCACAGCTTTCCCAAGCACCCAATGAATATGGCTCAGCTGTCCTAATTACCTGGTGCCTTTCAAAGCTGCACTGGTCACCTCCAGAATGTCACAGCTGCCCCTAAAGCCTTCTGAATGTCACAGCTGCCCCTAAAGCCTTCTGAATGTCACAGCTGCCCCACCCAATTACCTATTAAAAATTGTGTATGTCACCAACAGGTCTGCTACTTCATGCCCTGATTGGTTGCCAGCTTTAAGTCCACAAAAACGAGTAAAATGCACTTGAACAAACCCTGTCAAATATTAGGCATTCTCTAGGTTCACATCACTGTTTATTTCAATAATATATTATGACCCAAACAAATCCAATAGAAGGACATACAAAGTGGCTGCATGAAAAAACTCTATCAATACAATAGTACAAGAAATAATCGTAGTCATACAAGAAATCCAATCACAGGCCAATCATTGACACACAAATTAAACACACATTCATTACATTACCGTTGATACACTCCCAGGCCCAACAGGACCATTGATACACTCCCTGGCCCATTTAGTACAGGACCTTTACAATTTTTAGGGTCCACTCCAAGCAGTTCATGACCCCAGTAGATCTGTCAAATATGACCACAGAAAAATAACAACAGACACAATTCCCTTGCAATGGGCACCATTCATTATACATTTGCCATTAAGTCACCTCCCAATGGGCACCATTCATTATACATTTGTCATTAATTCACCTCCCAATGGGCACCATTCCTTAGCAATGACATATCAAACTTTTGAAGCAAATTTTCCCCAATATTGAACATTTAATACATTTTTAAAGAAATAAATAAAAAAATTCCAACATCATCTCATCACTTAAATTAACTAGGTTGTACATGTGTTGTGTATTGTAAGATTGACCTGGTAGGTTTTAACTAGGTTGTACATCATAGTACATGTGTACTAATGCCAGGGTACAAGTAAGAAAGGGGCATGTTCACAGTAGAATTAAATGTTTCAGCCATTCCTATCAGATAGAAATGTTAAGTGTAGTAGCACTCACTGTATGATGATAGCCTTCTGCTAGTTCCAATGATCATCACTCAATGGTCATCACTCAATGGTCGCACTCATCAACTGCATTCAAAGAACTGGGTTCATCTAACAAAACACAATCATTGATGATGTAACATTACAATGATTGGTAACCTAATGCAATGATTGTGAATGTAACAATACAATGATTGGTAACCTAATGCAATGATTGTGAATGTAACAATACAATGATTGGTAACATACCATGATAAAATAATGGTACACATCACATAATACAATGATTGGTAACATACCATAATAAAATAATGGTACACATCACATAATACAATGATTGGTAACATACCATAATAAAATAATGGTACACATCACATATTAAAGTGAGTAATAATACAAAATCATAAAACATATTTTCCAAAATTTAAGCTTTGACACATCATACTTGTTGATTGCTTTAAAATAAATACAATTATCAGTAGAATGTCAGGCTCAGGCCCATGTATCCAGTCCAATATTGATTACAGCTGTAGGCAGATGTCCTTACAATAAACACAGAGAGCAGAAAATGTTAGGAAGCAATTTATTTACATGGTGATCATTGGCTTATTTGACTGATATTCTTTTTCTTAGGTCAATTAGAACAAAGCAGCATGCCAACCTCACATAGTTGACCAATCAGTGGAAAGCAACATATAAACCTCATACAGAGGACCAATAAGAACAAAGTCATACATGACATAAATCATTGTCATTTAAGAGATAGAACTATCTGCTAAATGTGTAAAAAAAAAAAAAAAGTATTACTATTTATAATACACCAATTGAATCACCCATATTACAAAGCTCACAAATGGATATCAAATAGCAGGTCAAATTCACTGGTATTTAACTAGCTGCATATTCAACATTTCATCTGACACTTTCATCTAAGATAGTGCTTCAAGATCTTTCAGCTGTAACATAACTATGACATGACTATATCATCCCTATGCCATCATTACTACATCAATGCGACATCACTTTAACATCATTATATCACTGTGACTTCTGATGGGAGCTTGGTGGGATTAGAAAACTGCATTGCCAGGTATGTGGCAAGGGGGGTTGGGGTCTCAAGGGAGGGGACGTTTGTACAATTCTACAGGCCCAAGTCTGGTCATCACTATTTCCATAGGCCAAGCTCCAGTTTCAATAGTACTGGTCATCATTAGTTGTAATGCCCCAGTTTTAGGACGACTGGTCATCATTAGTAACACAGAACAGTCACTTAGGCAATACCACTGACAACAAAGATGCTGCACAGCTGTAACCAACCAAAATGTGATCACAGTTGAAGGAAGGGCAAGAACAAAGATTTGCATAACACTAACACATCTATCAAAGAACTGATCCTACTAAGTTCCCTTCCTTGGCTAGAGTGGATAAATTCCAAGAAAAGAGGGAAGCCATCTTATGTCTGATGATCGGGCAACATCTCAATAAAAATATATCTGTGTCATAATTGAACTAGAAGGGAGACCAGTCAGCTAAGAGAATGATAAGAACCACATCATCTCAACAAGATTATTCAAGGGATAAAACAAACTTATCTTAAATTAATCCACTGTTCTTTCATAAACATAGTGTGAAGTTTCTGAACTTATTTTTAAACAGTACTTTCCAAACTGTGCGTTGCCCTCTACACAATAGTGTGTCACCACAGGGTAAAGGTGCCAACATTTTTCATATTGATTTACAAGCTTCTTTTAAATAACAAAGGAGCCAATCAGACATCTTGCAATTCGTTTATATATGTGAACCAAATTAAATGGTTGTGCAGTCTATCATCTAAGTAGTTTTGCATTATTTAACATTATAATTTTAGCAAATAGCATCTGTCTTTGGCTTCTTGAGGAGTGCAACTCAGGTTTAAACAAACTAGTTATCATTGCTGGGGGGTAAGATATTCAGTTAAGATATTATCAAACGGATCTTTTAAATTTTTTTTTATTCATTCACAATTTGTTCATGAAATTAGAATTACATTTTGTGTACAATGAAAACGTTTCTAAGTAAGGAAAGAAAAACTGGGCTAAACAAAAAGGTTGGATGCTCTGTTGTTGGATGCTCTGTTGTTGGATGCTCTGTTGTTGGATGCTCTGTTGTTGGATGCTCTGTTGTTGGATGCTCTGTTGTTGTGGGCGCTAAATTTACAAAAGTGTTTCCAAAGCTCGTTTATACAGTGAAATTGATGTGAAAATGAGGTTCATATTTTATGTTGGCTTTATTATCTTTTCAAATGGTTTAGCTTAACACCCCTATTAGTAAAACTGAGTCACTGCCACATTGTTAAATGATGAATGTCTATCAACATTAAACATTTGGTAAGCATTATATAAAACCAACTGATGAACTTGGGACATCTTTAAACATTTAATATTAAGGTTATTCTTAGGATAAAATTATGGTCAGTCCATGACACAATTATGGTCAGCCAATGACATAATTATGGTCAGCCTATGATATAATTATGGTCAGCCAATGACATAATTATGGTCAGCCAATGATATAATTATGGTCAGCCAATGATATAATTATGGTCAGCCAATGACATAATTATGGTCAGCCAATGATATAATTATGGTCAGCCAATAACACAATTTTGGTCAGACCATGACACAATTATTGTCAGTCCATGACACAATTATGGTCAGCCAATAACCAATTATGGTCAGTCCATGACAAAATTATGGTCAGTCCATGACACAGTTATGTTCAGCCAAGGACACAGTTATGGTCATCCAATTAAATAAGTATGGTCAATCTATAAATGGTTTTGTTTAATTTCATGTCAACAACAGGGAGTTTAAATATCTAAGACAGATAATAAATATAGTTAACATGAATCAGGTTACACCAGACTCAACAAACCATTGGACTTCCTAGTAACATCCACACACATTAACTTGTTACACCTGAATCAGCCATCCCTCAACATCCTAGTAACTAGTAACATCCACACACATTAACTTGTTACACCTGAATCAGCCATCCCTCAACATCCTAGTAACTAGTAACATCCACACACATTAACTTGTTACACCAGAATCAGCCATCCCTCAACATCCTAGTAACATCCACACACATTAACTTGACACATGAACAGGGTCTATTATGATTTGTGTCACTTAAATAAAACTTGGCTAAACTTTCCAGCTTGCTACATGAGGCATATGCTACAGTACCACAGTGGCTACAGTACCACAGTGGCTACAGTAATCAGGTGGCTATGTCATAGTTTGTAAAGTCACTCGATGACCGACTCAAGTCTAGGATCATTGTCAAGTCACAGTTCAAGGAATCATTTCTGTTAGCACTAGATCAACAAGCCACTCCCCCTACAGATGAGGTCATCTCCATTTTGTTAACTGAGACTAGGTCAGGGGGCGTGAGATCACAAGAAAATATCCGGACACATGTGCCAGTCTTGCCGTTCCTTACAGTCCCAGTATTGCTTGTTGAAGACGTGCATCATGGCACCAGTAGTGTTGTCCCGTTCCTTCTTAAACCATGTCGGCTTATATTGTGGTACCTCTCGGCCTGAAATATAGGTATTGCAATATTTGTCTACATGTAATAGGCTTTTAAATAAGGCTTGTAACATTTTATCTAAATGTATTGGGTACCTCTGTGGCTGAAATATAGGCATTGTAAGATTTGATGAAAATGTTTGGGAGTACCTCTAAATGAACTGTAAATATAGGCTCTCTATTTCATTTAAATGTCTTAGGTGATAGTATGTGTAAGAAATGTTCAACAAACTTCTAGTTGCTATGACATTATTGCATTAGTTATGTGTAAACTACCATGAATGGCCTACTTACTCATTATCAATGTTATAAGAGTGTTTCTAAAGGATGTATGGGCTGTAAAATAAATGCGAGTGTGATCTATGAAATAAATGTCAGGTATGTCACATGGTGTGTTGTTTCACAAAAATGTGAGGTGTATCACATAGGTGTGCAGTTTCACAAAAAATGTGAGGTGTATCACATAGGTGTGTTGTTTCACAAAAATGTGAGGTGTGTCACATAGGTGTAATGTTTCAGAAAAATGTGAGGTGGTCACATAGGTGTGTTGTTTCACAAAAATGTGAGGTGATCACATAGGTGTGCCGTTTCACAAAAATGTGAGGTGATCACATAGGTGTGTTGTTTCACAAAAATGTGAGGTGATCACATAGGTGTGCCGTTTCACAAAAATGTGAGGTGATCACATAGGTGTGCCGTTTCAAAAAAAATGTGAGGTGTATCACATAGGTGTGTTGTTTCACAAAAATGTGAGGTGGTCACATAGGTGTTTCACAAAAATGTGAGGTGATCACATAGGTGTGCTGTTTCACAAAAGTATGAGTTGGGTCACTTAGGTGTGCTATTTTACAAAACTTTGAGGTGTCCCCATAGGGTGCACTGTGTTACATAACTTTGAGGTGTTTCTCATGGGGTGTGCTGTTTCACAAAACTGTGACATAATAAAAAAGATAGGGAACAAAGTAATAAAAAGTCTCACCATTATCTCCCTCACCTTCACTCCTTGCTCTCTCCAACTCTGCCTCCCTTAGCTTCCTCACTTCTCTTTGCTTTTCTTCCAGTCTGACCTTGACCCTATTTGCCTCATCCCATTGCCCCTCTTCCATTAAACGTTGATCTGGTCTGTTTCTGGAATCTGTCGGGGCCACACCATCTTCAGGTTCATTCATTTCAATGGTCAATGGACTAAAGAAGTAGACCCTTTCTGAGCCAGGCCTGATGGAGAAATTCATTCTATGGTCAAACTCTAAGACAATAAGTTGTTAGGTCAAGTGGAATACTGCTATAAATAATAGGAATATTGCAATGGTACAGTCACATGTTGCTTTGGTACAGTCGGATGTTGCTATGGTACAGTCGCATGTTGATGTGGTACAGTCACATGTTGAGATGGTACAGTCACATGTTGCTATGGTACAGTCACATGTTGCTTTGGTACAGTCACATGTTGCTATGGTACAGTCACATGTTGCTATGGTACAGTCACATGTTGCTATGGTACAGTCACATGTTGCTATGGTACAGTCACATATTGAGATGGTATAGTCACATGTTGAGATTTTACGTCACATGTTGCTATTATACAGTCGCATGTTGCTATGGTACAGTCACATGTTGCTTTGGTACAGTCACATGTTGCTATGGTATAGTCACATGTTGAGATGGTACAGTCACATGTTGCTATGGTACAGTCACATGTTGAGATGGTACAGTCACATGTTGCTATGGTACAGTCACATATTGAGATGGTACAGTCACATGTTGCTATGGTACAGTCACATATTGAGATGGTATAGTCGCATGTTGAGATTTTACGTCACATGTTGCTTTTATACAGTCGCATGTTGCTATGGTACAGTCACATGTTGCTTTGGTACAGTCACATGTTGAGATGGTACAGTCACATGTTGCTATGGTACAGTCACATGTTGCTATGGTACAGTCACATGTTGCTATGGTACAGTCACATGTTGCTTTGGTACAGTCACATGTTGCTATGGTACAGTCACATGTTGCTATGGTACAGTCACATGTTGCTTTGGTACAGTCACATGTTGCTATGGTACAGTCACATGTTGCTATGGTACAGTCACATGTTGCTATGGTACAGTCACATGTTGCTATGGTACAGTCACATGTTGCTATGGTACAGTCACATGTTGCTATGGTACAGTCACATATTGAGATGGTACAGTCACATATTGAGATGGTATAGTCGCATGTTGAGATGGTACGTCACATGTTGCTATTGTACAGTCGCATGTTGCTATGGTACAGTCACATGTTGCTATGGTACAGTCACATGTTGAGATGGTAAAGTCAAATGTTGCTATGATACAGTCAGATGTTGCTAAGGTAAATTTACAAGCTAGGGTAAAGTGACATGTTGCTAAGGTGTTACATGTTGCTATATAACAGTCATAATGCTTAAGTACAATTCATGTTGCTATGGTACATTTCTATGGTTAACTGTTATATTGCTGCGATAATTTGTAAAACTGCTATGGTACAGAGGTACTGGTGTAAAAAGGAGTTCTTAAAACAGTAAATTGGTCTCATGACAAACATTTAAAAACTAGCTCTCTTAACCCTTTCCGCTGCAACATATTGTATACCACGTCCGTGGCACACCCGGACACTTATTATAATGGGAGAAAGGGTTTCTGGCGATTCCTGGCAACTGGGTGGGTTACCCACACATTTCTTATATCACAGTAAATGGCTCTCTTTATGTTAGGAACAAACAAAGTAAGGTCAAACCTGAAAAAATGAATGCAGCAAAACAATGAACGTGTCGGCAGGAAGCCTTCATCAGAAAAACAGAATAAAATTGTTTCACTTTGTTTTACTCATTTCGTTTTTGCTAACCTGATTGCAGTCTCTCCCCTTATTATCTCTTTATGTTATTTTCTTTTTCTACAATTTGGCATGATTCAGTTGCCTTGTAACCAAACTCCCTTCACAGATCACGTAGTTTCTCCCACTAAAGCATTTCTTCTGTACATTAATGAAAAATGATTCAAATAATAGCTGACTTCACCCACAGGGAAGGCGAGAAAATAAAAAGAAAACAAATGGCACGGGACTGATGCAATCTAAATGAAGGCTTTTACTGGGTACCTACTACACACTGGTACTCTTCACCTCAACAGCATTTCAGTGGAATTTTTATTCAGCCCTGTTGATTGAAATCCTCTTTTTAGGGCACCATTTTCAATGAAGACATTCAGCAAACTTCTGATTCATATTGGTTTTGACAACAAGGATAATAGATCAATCATTTCTGGCTCGTGACATCTTTGCTCCCATAAGAGATGTATGAGAAGCATTTCTTCAAACAGCTGCCCAAACCACTTCAACTCAGCAAGTTTATTAGATATATTTGCAAAGAACATTCTGTTCTTTCATGTAAAATCAGTGCAAACTGAGCTGATTTTCCATGTGTATGTGTGACTGTTTTGTGTTTGTCAAATTGAATATATGTTATTACTGTTGGTACCCCAGTACCAAATCCATTCAGAATGATTATTTATTGCCAAAATTTAAAATCTATTTTATGGCATGGATGACAGACTCAAGTAAACAACAAACAACCAAAAAAAAATGTTCACCAGCCAGTTTAGACGTATATTTCTTCTATTCAATTATGCACAGGTGTGTTACATCCAGTTGCTACGGACTGTAGAAAAACAGTTTAGGCCACAAGTAATAAGTCACTTTTGCATGCTTTATACAATTGCATCCACCAAGGGGTTGATTCCAACTACCTTGTGGATTAGTTAAGAGTATGAGAAAGATTATCAAAAGGAGACTCGAGATATCAGCAATCAAAGTCTGTCTCCAGTGTATTACACCCAGTCGCGGCAGAGACTCGAGATATCAGCAATCAAAGTCTGTCTCCAGTGTATTACACCCAGTCCCGGCAGAGACTCGAGATATCAGCAATCAAAGTCTGTCTCCAGTGTATTACACCCAGTCGTGGCAGAGAGGGTAAAAATGTTGGGTATAAATTATGTGTACCGATTACAGAGAGATAAAATCCATAATAACTGGCGCATTGCTGGAATGGCCTGACCTAGCGTCTAGTCATGTATGGGATTGTCTTGTTTGGCATTGGCATGTATGGCAGTATGCATTACTTATCATCTTTGCTGTTACTTACGGAGGTGGCCTGGCCTTCCACATTGTCTTGTGTGGCATTGTCTCAAACACAGGTTTTCCCTTGTTGGACTCCTCAGCATGAACAATCTGAGCAGCTTCCATCTTCTGGTCCCAGGTTCCAGTCAGCACCCACTTGGCATCCCCTTTACTATCTGTCACCACACCTGTCACCTGTCAATTACAGATTGTATAGATTGTAACCTGATCAGTTACAAGATAATAGATTGTAAAAATCCCCTGTCTGAATGATATTATAGATGGTGACATCACCTATTACAAAGAGATCATATAATGTGACATCACCTTCAACAGGACATATTCAAAAGGACAGCTATACAGCTAACTTGCATGAAATTAGACCTAAAATTTAGGAGATTTAGATAACTACTTTAAGACAGACAGAATCATTGAACAAAATTATAAATATTGTAAATATTAGGTGGTCCATAAAAAATAGTCCTTAAGGTTTGCAAAGCAAAACAATATGGTGAATCTCAGCGTTTATTTATGACTGCTTGCTTTAAATAAAAAAGTTCACATTCAGGAGACATTAAACACTGATGATAATGCCAGACCTGGTTACACTGGAACTCCCAAAATAGTACAATATAGTTTAGAATAGTACTTTACCATCTACAAATCGTACATTACCATATTTTAATAGTAAATAAATAAACATACAGTGCAGCCCATGACAAATTAAGGTCACTTCTCAAAGTAGATGAGTGCCATTTATAGATAAAAACCACTAGAATGTAGTTTTTTTTAACCCAGTCTCGTAAAATCATAGTTATGACAGGTCTATGTGTACAATCGTAAAAGACATCTAAAAATTGTAAATTGTGTAAATTGTAAGCCCAAATTGTAAAAGTTAACAGGTACGATACACTAACTCTACATGACAGGTTTAATGCTTTATCTCTTCCAAGTACAGAAGCAGATTTATTATGGAAAATTAGTAAGACTTTTCTTCTAAAAAAATTAAGAAAACCTTTAAAAAAAACCTATATTGACTTTCAAATTCCTAAGGAATTATACAAAGATTATAAATATTGGACTTCTGTAAGAAAAGACTTACAAAACAAATGAGTATAAATATTGAAAGTAATAATGAAGTAAACATGTAAACCCATTTAAAATACAGGCAAATATTTCTCTCATGAAAAATATTGGCTAGATTGAACATAAAAATTTAAACATTTTATCAAAATAAATATATTTATGTTTTTATTAGAAATAACTATTAAACATTTTTATCTTGTTATCTTTTGTCAATTTTATTTTAGCTTCCTGGCCTATTGTTAAAATAAAAAAATTCTTGTTCAATTTTTATAATAGAGTGCATTTCATTTTTGTCAAAATGACAGCTAGCATTCAGGAGTGCATGGTATAATCAAATAGTGTAGACTTAGTTGGTTTGATGGCAAATAGTGTTGACTTAGGTGGTTTGATGGCAAATAAAAAAATGTATAAAATGATCTCTAGGGCTAGAACTCATTAAGAACTCATGACTAACCTGTAAATAATAATGAAGATTGAAAATCACAATGTATAAACCCCCACCCCCCCCCCCCCCCCCCCCTTCCCGGTATGGCAAATTCTAAAATTTGATGAAACTGTTGTCTCACCTTCCTGGGGTTCTCCCGGGAGAAGTAACTGTAGGCTGCATACTTGAGATGGCACTTGTCTCCATTGTGGTGGTTGGTGATGTCCATCTCACCATGGTTGTCGACCCACAGTTTGCCTACGATAATATTGTTGACGGTGGTGGTCACCTTGCGCCACGTGTAGTGGTGGCCAGTCTTGTGAAACACCAAGTGAGCAATGCCTGCCAGTGAGAGCAGAAGAGGTCAAGCTCAGGTAGATTCAATTCAACAAATACTGTCTTTCAAATTACAGAATACAGTTTAAACTATGCATGGCATATGCATCATTTTGCTATTATTTTCCCTTCTCTTAAGAATGAAGAAAAAAAAAATAGTCCTCGATAAGGGGGAAGAATGTGTCCAGATTTTGCAATAGGCATTGACAAACACAGGATAGAGGAAAATATGAAAAAAGACAAAACACACAAAAAAATATCATCTTTTTTCAGATTTATCCATAACATCCTAAATTATTTTCCAAAAAAATGAACACAATCATACAGATGGAGATATTTAATCATACAGTTGAAGGAGATATGTTATCATTCAGATGAAGAAGATATGAAATCATACAGTTGAAAGATATATGTCATCATATAGATGAAAGAGATATGTAGTTATACAGATGAAAGAGATATGTAATTATACAGTTGAAAAAGATATGTAATAATACAGATCAAATAGATATGCAATCATACAGATCAAAGAGATATGTAATCATACAGATCAAAGATATATTAAACATACACATGAAGAAGCTATGTAAATCATACATTGAGAGACATTACCACCAATGAAAGTAATTCAAGTTTGCAAAGAAATGAAAGATGTTGATTGCCTGGACCTAAAAATGCCAAGAGGTATACAATATATAAGAGGAAACACTGAACAAATGAAGATGACATCATAATGGTCTATAAATACATTTATTGGGGGTGGGGTTTACCAAAAAGAGTACAGGTGCAAAGGGGTGTCTAAAAAACAAAAAACAAAAAAAAAGGGGGGGGGGGGGGATTTGAATTCTTTTTGCATATGTAATATTTGAATGGCCCTTTTCTGGTGCATGTCCTGAGACAATTGACTTACCCATAGGAATTATTTGTAAGTATCTGCCCCTGAACTTGGTGGTCATAGTAAACTCTTGCCAAGTGCTCCATTCCCTGCCATCAATGTGCATGGCCAGCATGGGTGGGTGGTGAGACACCTAGCAGGAACACAGGAGAGAAATGGCATTGACATCAGGGGAGAGACAAGGCAATGACAATAGGGGAAATAGATTCATCATAAAATTATAACTTAGCAAACATTAGCCTCTCACATACTGTTAATTAGATGAAGTAACCTTCATTACTCTGCTCAACTAGGCTCACTGATCACACCAAAAACCTCATCCATACAACTCACCTATGTCCACCTCACCAGCCACATCATCAAACACTTCCACTCTACTTCTCACCTATGCTCACATCATACAGGCCACACCAATAACCTCCACTCCACTACTCACCTATGCCCACCACATCATACAGGCCACACCAATAACCTCCACTCCACTACTCTCCTATGCCCACCACATCATACAGGCCACACCAATAACCTCCACTCCACTACTCACCTATGCCCACCACATCATACAGGCCACACCAATAACCTCCACTCCACTACTCTCCTATGCCCACCACATCATACAGGCCACACCAATAACCTCCACTCCACTACTCTCCTATGCCCACCACATCATACAGGCCACACCAATAACCTCCACTCCACTACTCTCCTATGCCCACCACATCATACAGGCCACACCAATAACCTCCACTCCACTACTCACCTATGCCCACCACATCATACAGGCCACACCAATAACCTCCACTCCACTACTCACTTATGCCCACCACATCATACAGGCCACACCAATAACCTCCACTCCACTACTCACTTATGCCCACCACAACACACCAGCCTCACTAATAACCTGCCCCACTTCTCACGTTTACCCTCCCACCCCCTACCTTAACGCCACTCCTCACCTGCCCACCCACCCCAATGCTCACCTGCTCTGAAATACCCTTCCATCCCAAATCCTCCATTCTGTCAAATTCAAATGTCTCCCCCAGCAATGGGTTGAAAGGCTTGCCAACCCTGTACAATGTGGATGCATAAGCAGACACCGTGAAAGCAGCCACCCAGGCCATCTGCTCAGCTGACTCTGTGCACTTGGCCGCATGGTCCAGGATTTCAGCATACTCCATCTCCTCCATGATCCTTTGTAACATGGACAACGGCTCATTGAAGTTGACCTGATCAATCAGTCATTTTAATGGATTCAAGCAACAAGTCATGCACACTGACCTAAACACAAGCACAGTACAAGGTTTCTAAGAGGCTTTTATAAGCTAACTTACAAATTCATGTGTTGGCTGTTGGCTTGATTAGAGAGTGGCTTTAAATTTCAAAGTGTGACACAAATTAAAGACATTCTTTGTCTCCTTATACAAATGGCAAGTATATTTGTGCAAATCTCAAGTCTTACATGACACACTGTATATTAATCCATTAATATATCAAGTCTTATAAGACACACTGTATATTAATCCATTAATATCTCAAGTCTTATAAGACACACTGTATATTAATCCATTAATATCTCAAGTGTTATAAGACACACTGTATATTAATCCATAATATCTCAAGTCTTATAAGACACACTGCATATTAATCCATTAATATCTCAAGTCGTATATGTAGACTTCATGTTAATCTTCACAAATATCAATAGCATGACATCATCAGTAAGTGCCAAACTAAACATTGACATATTTTTTTAAAAAATTCAACAACCAATAACTGCTGTATAAAAGTAATTAATATTTTAATGGTTTCGTGAAATTGACTTTTATTTTTACACTAAGATTTAAGGAACAAATAATAATTCTTACAATGATTTTTTTTAAACGGCTATTTGATTTTTAACCATGTGCCTAACAACTGATTCATCTTAATAATAAACTATAGTTTTACAACACTGTAAGTAATTAAGATCAAATAACTTACAGGCATTGGAATCTTAGAGAGTTCCTTTCCTATGGCATTTTTCATAAAGCTCCACAAGTTAAGACTGATGTTAGGTTTGTCAGGAATACGTCGCCTTCGTTTCCTTCGAGACAATGAATTGTCGGAACCGTGGGAGTCTGATGATGTGGATTTCGGCAATCGTATTTTATCCTGACTGGCTGTTCTCTGATGATCTCTCTGTGAGTGCTCAAAACATTAAACAGTCGTGTAATCACTTTCTGTCATGTCAATAAACAGTCATGTAATCACTTTCTGTCATTTTGTCAAACAGTCATGTAATCACTTTCTGTCATTTTGTCAATAAACAGTCATGTAATCACTTTCTGTCAATGTGTCATTTAACAGTCATGTATGTAATCACTTTCTGTCAATGTGTCATTTAACAGTCATGTATGTAATCACTTTCTGTCAATGTGTCATTTAACAGTCATGTATGTAATCACTTTCTGTCAATATGTTAATAAACCTTAGTATTATTGTGTAATAATTGTGTCATTTGCACTAGAGTTTCTAAAAGTCTACTTACTTTTTTGGGTGAAGTTTTTGTTGTGTAAACTCGAGCTTCATTGACACTACTCTCTGATTCTGATTCACTGGACATGTCTGGGTAACTCTCCATGCTATCTGTGCGTCTGGAAATTCATCAAGCAGTGTGAAATGAGCAAACAAGACATTTTTACATATTGTGCATGTGTTTTTCTAACAACATACATCAAATATTTCTGTATAACATATGCATAGAACATCTTTACATCTGTAAAACATACAAAGAATACAATTTCTCAAAATTTACAACATCTATGGGCAAGAACTCCATCTTGTGAACATTGAGACTATCAAATATTCACATGAGAGCACGATCTTGTCAACATTGAGACTGTCAAATATTCACATGAGAGTACGATCTTGTCAACATTGAGACTATCAAATATTCACATGACAGCAAGATCTTGTCAACATTGAGACTATCAAATATTCACATGAGAGCACGATCTTGTCAACATTGAGACTATCAAATATTCACATGAGAGCACGATCTTGTCAACATTGAGACTATCAAATATTCACATGAGAGCATGATCTTGTCAACATTGAGACTATCAAATATTCACATGAGAGCACGATCTTGTCACATTGAGATTATCAAACATTCACATGAGAGCACAAGCCTGCTAACAAATGTCATCAAGTTCACACAAATCCTAGCATGGACAATGCAAGCTCTCTTCTAAGAGAAATTTAACTCAAGACCCCAAAGCTACTTTTTTAACCTAGTTCTATAGGGAATTTAGGGATGCAGTTAAAGTAACAAAATAAATACTTCAAACATGCCTGCAAACAAACAATGTGTTCAAACTCACATGCCTGCAGACAAACAATGTGTTCAAACTCACATGCCTCCAAACAATGTGTTCAAACTCACATGCCTGCAGACAAACAATGTGTTCAAACTCACATGCCTGCAGACAAACAATGTGTTCAAACTCACCTGCCTGCACACAAACAATGTGTTCAAACTCACATGCCTGCAGACAAACAATGTGTTCAAACTCACATGCCTCCAAACAATGTGTTCAAACTCACATGCCTGCAGACAAACAATGTCTTCAAACTCATATTAGCACTAATATTTCCTCTAATCATCAATGTTGAATAAAGAAGTGTGTGGTGGCTCACCTGTGCATCATATCAGATGATGAGTGAGGTAGTGCAACTGTTAACTCACTGTCTTCCAACTGATGTTCAGGAGCATCAACAAATTCATCATCTTCAGAATCTGAAACATATTTGTAACATCCACATTAGTCGAATAGCTTCATTAAAAAAACATTGAACTCTGGTTGTCTGGTTAGTACATTTCATTCGATTCATTTTAGTGATCAAAAGAAAAACACTGGCAGGCTTAAGAAAGGATCATTGAGAAAATAGATCCTCTAATTCAAGTTGATACTATCCATTATCCGAAGACACTTTCTCACTAGTGAATGCAAACATCAACCTCACCCACCACTGCACAAGGGCATGTTAGAATTATCCTATGACTTCACTCTCCACTGTGAATGTTAACAAAACTCCAGGAGTGAATCTTAACATTATCCTCTAGTACTTTTTCCTGAGACTTTGCTCCACCGTGAATGGTAACAAGTTTCTGCTAGTAAGGTTTATTTTAACATTTTAATTAATTAAGTCAATTGGTTTTTTGTTTTGTTTTTGGCATTGAATCATTGTGGGATTCTTATGTCAAGTAACAAGCAGGCTTGGGTTGATGTTGGCCATATAAGGGACAGCATATGTCTGCAGGCATGTTTCCAGTATCTATTCTGTTGCTTTTTAAGTGCACCTCTAAATATCAATTGTCAGTTCTTGAGAGATTTTCCAGGCTTGTGTTGATTTCTCCTGCACTTGATTACATCAATCCTCCTTGGATTAGTATTAATGGCAAGTTACACAAACCTCAAAATAGATCTGTGTGCTTATTGACCAATCATTTGAAAGGTGCTCCATCCAAATCATGTAACCCCACAGATGACCACTATCCTGGGCTTGCTGTACAATCCCTCCCCTAACCCCACTGACCAATCACTTGAAGGGTGCCCCATCCAACCCATGTAACCCCACAGATGACCACTATCCTGGGCTTGCTGTACAATCCCTCCCCTAACCCCCACTGACCAATCACTTGAAGGGTGCCCCATCCAACCCATGTAACCCCACAGATGACCACTATCCTGGGCTTACTGTACAATCCCTCCCTTAACCCCCAACTATCCCCCTTGTAACTACTTATTCCAATCAATCTCATAGCTCCATTTTGCTCATTTCTCTCCACTTCTCAGGGCCTGGGAATAGAGGGCAAGCTTTCATGGGATCATGGTCAAGCAGAGGGGGGCTGGTCGGCCCGGACAGGGGAAGGGGAGGGTGGTCAGCCTGGACAGTGGAAGGAGGGCTGAGCCCAAGGCCTGGGAATAGGGCCAAGCTTTCATGGGATATTGGTAAAGGAAACGGGTGAGTCATCTGATGGGTGCACCGGCCTGGACAGTGGAAGGTGGGGTAGTGGGGTGATCGGCCTGGACAGTGGAAGGAGGGAGGGGGGTGGTCGTAGCTTACACTGATGGCCATACATAGAAAGGCATAACACTAAAGAAAGAAAAAAAATCGATCAGAGATACACAAGGGGGTAAAGGCTGGGTAGAGTATGGGAGCAAATGTTGCATTGAATTACATCAAGGCAAAAGCATGAGAGATGAGAGCGAAAAAGTATGAGATATTAATGAGTTTATTTATAGCCCAATGGACTGATGTCTATTCAGCCATCCAGTACATGGAGGTCAGATCTATTATCTGTAGTTATTCAAGAATCAAATAAACGGAAGTCATGTCTACCCACTAAATCAGCATTTGTTGGTTAATAAATCTGTTCAGATAGTTTTATTGGTGTAGTGTAGTTATACTAATGGGATCAGTCCATCCCACTTTTGTGTGTGTGTGTGTGTGTGTGTGTACAGTGAACTTTGATTCTTTGACAAGTGGAAACTTAGTCCATTATTAATACACCGTGCTGGCTCTGGACACAATATTCATTACAAAAAAAAAAAAGTCCAAAGTTTACCCATCTTACCCCTACAACAACACTCTGGGAATCCCTGGAATAATTGTATTCAGTTTGCTTTCTTTCCTTCTTTTAGGCTGATTCTAACAGTCGTACAGTCTGTGCTTCTATTTTCGTCTCAGCCCCCCCCCCCCCCGGGGGGGGGGTTATTAGATATAATTTAGACTTACGTAATTCGATAATGGGAAATCCATTTCCATAACCGAAAAATAAACTTTTAGCGGATATTATGCAGCGGAATAACGATACAGCACGCATAGACTTTGAGTGTAACGCAATTCTGTGACTTAGATGTTGTTGAGTGAAAAGTTGGGGATAAAGGATCTTGGACACGTACGCCAGGCCAGCATGATTTGTGAGATGCTGCTTTAGGCCAGGGGTACCAAATCATCAACTGGGAAAACAACGGGACACACCCAAGGAGGGTTGGTTGGGGGGGGGGGGATACCCTTCAGCTAAAGTGGGGGGGGTCTCCGCTGGAAACTTTTTATTAAAATATGCTCTAGTTACAATGAGACCTAGAAATCTTTTTAAATTTACCTTCACTTTTGTAATTTAATTTAAACTCTGAGGAATATCATAAACGAAAATTATAACATTGCAGTGAATACTTATTTATTTATACATATTATACAACTTGATACAACACAAAAAATTAAATGTCTCTAGTCTAGGAGTTAAATTGAGGATAGTTGGCTGTTGTCCCAGCCATTGTTAAAACCTCCTTCTTATCTAATATGTGAAAATGTGTTTGGTTTTAGATACGGGACATTTAGGCGTCCCGAGAGACTTTTTTCGGGACACCGGGTACAATCGTGAAAAAACAATCCCGTTTTTAAGGGACGTTTGGTCACCCTACTTTTGGCACACTATGTACTCCAATAATAAGTTGTTGCTGTTGTTTTTAAATTGCAGAAGTCAGCTATGGCTGATCTCTTTGATGAAATGGTAGGACCTATAAAGAGACAGAGACAAACCTATGTTGAAATGGTAGGAAGTATGATGAGACAGAGACAAACCTATGTTGAAATCGTAGGAAGTATGATGAGACAGAGACAAACCTATGATGAAATGGTAGGAAGTATGATGAGACAGAGACAAACCTATATTAGAATGGCAAGACGTATAACGAGACAGAGACAACACTAAGTTGAAATGGTAGGAAGTATGATGAGACAGAGAGAAAAACCTATGTTGAAATGGTAGGAAGTATGATGAGACAGAGACAAACCTATGATGAAATAGTAGGAAGTATGATGAGACAGAGACAAACCTATGTTGAAATGGTAGGAAGTATGACGAGACAGAGACAAACCTATGTTGAAATGGTAGGAAGTAAGATGAGACAGAGACAAACCTATGTTGAAATGGTAGGAAGCATGATGAGACAGAGACAAACCTACGTTGAAATGGTAGGAAGAATGATGAGACAGAGACAAACCTATGATGAAATGGTAGGAAGCATGATGAGACAGAGACAAACCTATGTTGAAATGGTAGGAAGAATGATGAGAAAGAGACAAAACTATGTTGATATGGTAGGAAGTATGACGAGACAGAGAAAAACCTATGTTGAAATGGTAGGACGCATGCTGAGACAGAGACAAACCTATTTTAGAATGGCAAGACGTATGACGAGACAGAAACAAACCTATGTTGAAATGGTAGGAAGTATGACGAGACAGAGACAAACCTATGATGAAATGGTAGGAAGTATGATGAGATAGAGACAAACCTATGTTGAAATGGTAGGACGCATGATGAGAAAGAGACAAACCTGTGTTGAAATGGTAGGAAGTATGATGAGACAGAGACAAACCTATGATGAAATAGTAGGAAGTATGATGAGACAGAGACAAACCTATGATGAAATGGTAGGAAGTATGATGAGACAGAGACAAACCTATATTAGAATGGCAAGACGTATAACGAGACAGAGACAACACTAAGTTGAAATGGTAGGAAGTATGATGAGACAGAGAGAAAAACCTATGTTGAAATGGTAGGAAGTATGATGAGACAGAGACAAACCTATGTTGAAATGGTAGGACGCATGATGAGAAAGAGACAAACCTGTGTTGAAATGGTAGGAAGTATGATGAGACAGAGACAAACCTATGATGAAATAGTAGGAAGTATGATGAGATAGAGACAAACCTATGTTGAAATGGAAGGACGCATGATGAGACAGAGACAAACCTGTGTTGAAATGGTAGGAAGTATGATGAGACAGAGACAAACCTATGATGAAATAGTAGGAAGTATGATGAGACAGAGACAAACCTATGTTGAAATGGTAGGAAGTATGACGAGACAGAGAAAAACCTATGTTGAAATGGTAGGAAGTATGATGAGTCAAAGACAAACCTATGACGAAATGGTAGGAAGTATGATGAGACAGAGACACACCTATGATGAAATGGTAGGAAGTATGATGACACAGAGACAAACCTATATAAGAATGGCAAGACGTATGACGAGACAGAGACAAACCTATGATGAAATGGTAGGAAGTATGATGAGACAGAGACAAACCTATGTTGAAATGGTAGGAAGTATGATGAGATATAGACAAACCTATGTTGAAATCGTAGGAAGTATGATGAGTCAAAGACAAACCTATGTTGAAATGGTAGGAAGTATGATGAGATAGAGACAGACCTATGTTGAAATGGTAGGAAGTATGACGAGACAGAGACAAACCTATGTTAGAATGGCAAGACGTATGACGAGATAGAGACAAACCTATGATGAAATGGTAGGAATTATGATGAG
The DNA here is from genome assembly GCA_964033795.1 of Lymnaea stagnalis. Classification (NCBI taxonomy): domain Eukaryota; kingdom Metazoa; phylum Mollusca; class Gastropoda; family Lymnaeidae; genus Lymnaea; species Lymnaea stagnalis. Next base: position 526,013 of record CAXITT010000184.1, on the reverse strand, counting down.
ACAAAGACAAACCTATGTTGAAATGGTAGGACGCATGATGAGACAGACAAACCTATGTTGAAATGGTAGGAAGTATGACGAGACAGAGACAAACCTATGTTGAAATGGTAGGAAGTATAATGAGATAGAGACAAACCTATGTTAAAATTTTAGGAAGTATGACGAGACAGAGACAAACCTATGTTAAAATTTTAGGAAGTATGATGAGACAGAGACAAACCTATGATGAAATGGTAGGACGCATGATGAGACAGAGACAAACCTATGATGAAATGGTAGGAAGTATGATGAGACAGAGACAAACCTATGATGAAATGGTAGGAAGTATGATGAGACAGAGACAAACCTATGATGAAATGGTAGGAAGTATGATGAGAAAGAGACAAACCGATTTTGTAATGGTAGGACGTATGATGAGACAACACACCGATACCTAATTTTGAAGGCCACCAGAAAAGTGAGCTCCAACGACTTCTCCAGTCCAACTATCGATCCTCATCGGTCACGAGTTGTATTGGCGGTGCTAAAATTACAAACCTTTGGGGTGGGGGTTACAGGGGTGGGGGCTACAGGGCGGTACAGCAACAGTTCAATCATGTTTCAAGTCTAATGCAAATATTAAGTCAGCCACGACAATATTAATTCAGCGTCATTAATCAGAATAACATGAGGGAGATATTGAAAATTATTTCTCATAAATCAATTTTACCTAAGCGTAAAACGGGGGAAACAGCAAAACTAGGTCATGGGACTATGGAGACAACCTTAAACGCGTCATTTGACTAGGGTAGTGGTACGGCAAAACTAGGTCATGGGACTATGGAGACAACCTTAAACGCCTCATTTGACTAGGGTAGTGGTACGGCAAAAGTAGGTCATGGGACTATGGAGACAACCTTAAACGCGTCATTTGACTAGGATAGTGGTACGGAAAAACTAGGTCATGGGACTATGGAGACAACCTTAAACGCCTCATTTGACTAGGGTAGTGGTACGGCAAAACTAGGTCATGGGACTATGGAGACTACCTTAAACGCGTCATTTGACTAGGGTAGTGGTACGGCAAAACTAGGTCATGGGACTATGGAGACAACCTTAAACGCGTCATTTGACTAGGGTAGTGATACGGCAAAACTAGGTCATGGGTCTATTGAAACAACCTTAAACGTTCAACTTCCACTATCTAACTAGGCTACTACGGCTGCACTGACAAATTAGTCTAAGTTATGGGCCCATCGACAAAAGTATGTTCCGATAAGACGCTTGTATCAACATCATGGTACTTGACATGGGGGTGGGCAACCTTTAGTGCAGTGTGCCGCATGGGAGTACATTTTTTAGTTGCAAGATGCTTTTCTAGGAATCTAGAGTTTAAGTTTACGTTTAAATTATTGTGGATGGGTTTTTAAATTTCAAGAAGATATCGATTCGAAAATAAGAACCTTTTGTGTGTATCTTCTTTGATTTTTACAACAACAGTTTGACGATGTGATTATTAATTTTCTAATGCTTTTACAAATACCATTTACCATTTACAGGTATTCACATTTTCAAAAACATTCCAGTTCCAATGAAGGTCTTAGAGTTGAGATCAAAAGGTTTAGGTGGTCTCAGGTTCCCCAACCCCCCCCCCCCCGGGGTTTACCATTTACCATTTACAGGTATTCACATTTTCAAAAAAATTCCAGTTCCAATGAAGGTCTTAGAGTTGAGATCAAAAGGTTTAGGTGGTCTCAGGTTCCCCAACCCCCCCCCCCCCGGGGTTTACATCAACATAATGCTGACTATACATCAGGATAAAGCTGACGATACATCAGGATAAAGCTGACGATACATCAGGATAATGCTGACTATACATCAGGATAAAGCTGACGATACATCAGGATAATGCTGACGATACATCAGGATAATGCAGACTATGCAATCAGGATAATGCAGACTATGCAATCAGGATAATGGTGACAATACATCTCCATAATGGTGACAATACACAGTGGCATAGATAGGTTTGGTGTCACCCGTGTCACTCGGTGCTGCCGTAAACTCATGGTGTCAACCCCCCCCCCCCCCCAATGGCTTTTTTCTTCTTTAAATAAGTAGAAAGTATAACATTTACAAGTACAAAAACAAATTAATTGACGGTAAGGTGGTAAATGTATTTAAGAACTGTAACAACTTTAAGTTGTAGTTATTTTACATTAAATTTACTATATTCCTTTCCTTGTCTTTAAAGCGGCAAATCTGTCAATCACTTGATCAAAATCATTATCCTTCACCGTTTCACTTTCAATTGATAGTAGAGCCAGATCTGAAAGACTTGACTGTCCCCTTGGTGGATCGTAAATAGTTCTTGATAAGCCTTAGTATTGAAAAGCTCTGCTCACATGGAGCCACATACACACAGATCGTAAGAAACAATGAAAGGCTAAGTGAGAGTATTGATAAGATTCTATTCAGCTATGAATTTGAAAACCTCAAATAATGACCAGTCCATGACTTTATGAAATTCAATATCAGCTGCCTTTCTGTCCTTTTTAGGCCTTGGTATCTCTTTTAAAAGTTCATCTTCTGATAACTCTACATAGAAAAAAAGTTAATTTGGGTAGGGACAACAGTAACTCTTCTTCACTTGCTGATAGTAGACTCTTGAGACCAACAGCCCTAAAAATTTCTGCTACTTTCTTAATCACTGATGATCTATCTAGAGTTAAGAATGCACTCGATAAATACACTCCAAAGTCTCCCTACTGTTTTATTCTCGCAGAAAATGTCCAGCATCTTTTGATTGTTCTCCTGCCACTCTCTTCTTAAACCTAATCTTCTCTCCACCGAAATTCCATTATGAAATTGGCGCTGAATCATGGTCAAAACGTTGTTTTTGTTTTTGTGTGATCTTATAACAGGGTCACCTCATTTCTGACGCATCAACCTTGAACTTTTAATAAACCTCGCATTAGGATTGGTAACATGAGTGGTAAATGTACATGTGATGGGTTTTCTTTTAATGAAATTCAGTTATACCGAGCAGCGTGTGCTCTGTAAGTATGCAATTTTTCAATTTGGTGTTACCCCTGAGATGATGACACCCGGTGTGGTCTGCACCCCCCCCCCCGCTTTCCCAAGCTACGCCACAGCCAATGCATCAACGTAATAGTGTCAAACCAAATTGGGGCACTAAGAATGCAGGAGTCCTATTCAGTAAGGCAGAAACGTTGACAGGAATTAAAGAAACATGAAGTGTCATCAAATATTCTTGACATCTGCAATGAAATAACTAACAAATCAATCATACTGCACTGTGAGAAGACCAATCATTACTGCACTGTGATGAGACCAATCATAATGCACTGTGATGAGACCAATCATTACTGCACTGTGATGAGACCAAACATACTGCACTGTGATGAGACCAATCATACTGCACTATGATGAGACCAATCAATCATACTGCACTATGATGAGACCAATCAATCATACTGCACTATGATGAGACCAATCAATCATACTGCACTATGATGAGACCAATCAATCATACTGCACTATGATGAGACCAATCAATCATACTGCACTATGATGAGACCAATCAATCATGCTGCACTATGATGAGACCAATCAATCATGCTGCACTATGATGAGACCAATCAATCATACTGCACTATGATGAGACCAATCAATCATACTGCACTATGATGAGACCAATCAATCATACTGCACTGTGATGAGACCAATAAATCATACTGCACTATGATGAGACCAATCAATCATACTGCACTTTGATGAGACCAATCATACTGCACTGTGATGAGACCAATCATACTGGACTATGATGAGACCAATCAATCATACTGCACTGTGACGGGACAGCCCTTGCATAGGTGTATGACTAATAGGAAAATAATGCATAAGGTAAACAACGAAAAGCCTCCAATAACTAATTTTGTGCAAACAGGGGTTGGGCGTTTGAAGAATGGGGGTGGGGGGTGGGGGGATATTCTATTCTGAGTTAAAGAGAGTGGCGGAGATATGTGGGGGGGGATATTCTATTCTGAGTTAAAGAGAGTGGCGGAGATATGTGGTCAGGGGCCATTTCAGTTTGAAAAAAAAAAAAACACAGCACATGATCAAAGCCACTCCATTGAATGAATAGGCCTTGCGTGTGATTGATTACAAAGTGATTAATGATCAAGTCCGCCAATACAGCAGTTTAAGATATGTGTTTTAGAGTGAGAATTAAGTTTTCTTAGTGTGAGTGAGAATTTCAGGAATCTATAAACGACCTGTTGTTATTTGCAGTCCAGCTGTCTCTATGAGTCCTATGACAATGATACACATTTACATTTAGCACCTGACCTATGACCGACACAGCACAACGCGGTGGTGATGTGACACGAGGTTGTCATAAAGACCCCCCCCCCCGCCCCCCACACACCCCACCAATTTAGCACCACATCTGACCTTTGACCGACACAACTGTGTAGTGTAGTACAGAACAGGCTACACTCTACAGACACGACACCCCTCGTACTAGACACAAGAACACCGGCCTTAACTATGGCGGTAAAGAAAATCGATACAGGAACACAGAGCCCATGGCAAACTCAACTACTTGCCTGGCAGACGATACAAGTTATCGACCTCCATGTCCAGTCCTCCACCCTCCTCATCTTCTCCCCCTGTATCTTTGGCGACGTTATCCATGACCGGCGAGGCCTGGGAGGGTAGTTCCAACATTCCCCGAAATGACGTCGTTCCTCTACGAACAGAACGTAAACATGACGAGTGGTCACCATATGCTCGTCAAATAGCGACCTCCAACACGTCTAGACGGTGACATCGATTAGGTCCTGCATCCAGCATCACACAGCAGTCTTAGATCCAGCGATTGACCACATTATGACCATCGTCTCATCGGTCACACTGTAACATACCGAGAGAAAGCACACTGCCGCTTACGTTGGACAACAACAACAACACACCGGGAAACTAGGGCAGTCGGCGATAGCAGTGACACTACGTGAGTCGTGATTACACAGAAGCGTATCACTAGTAGTAGATGCTCACCTCGCCGTGTCGTTTGGGACGACGCTTTATAAGCAACACAACATTCCCTGAGGAGAAGCACATGTAGCCCTAACACAGAGAAAGTACGGAGGCGATGTGTCACTGGCTGGTGACACTTTGAGCCAAACATGTGTTACTCAATCAACATTAGCATTTCAATAGACGACGATGATGCAGCGGTGCTGTAATACAAGAGTTCAGTGGCGGGTCAGAAAACAAATTCAATGGGTGTACCAACAACATAAAGGTTAAGTTCACAACACATTTTTTTTTACACCTTGACCAGTGCCAAAGCTCTCTCCTGTATACACCACTGCCAATGTCACCATACATTTGTGAGGGGTGTTTCTCACACGTTCCAAGGTCAAGAGCCACTAACCTGAAGTGATTTTCAATCAACACAAGCCAAATATGAACGGCTTGTTCTATTAGTATATGAGACATAATCATTGTGTTCCTTTCACGCACGCCTAGGAACTGCTACCCCCAAGGAGTGAGAGGGTACATGCGACACTGATAAAGAAGCACTGATTTTAAGGTGACATCCACTCCAAATCGACTGAATGAAACATGAATTGGTCCAGCTGACGCCATAATGAGAACTGGCGGTAAAGGCGTGGACATACGGTGTGGGTGGGGAAGGGTCCACAAGTATTGGTATATCATAATTTTACTTGGAAAGGGTAGATGGTGTGAATAAACGAGACCTATATGTGGAACTGATTTCAGTGGTTCTTCAAACAAGAATAGTGACCTTATATATTGATAACAAGAAAATGTACTATACGTTTTGGTAAAGTGCCTTCTTCGGCAGATCAAATATCTTCTGTGTGTGGAAATTATTACTAAAGCACAATGGGAGTTTACCGCCCCGGAAACATATATTGCTTTTGGGAAGTGAAACCTTGAAATAGCAATGACATAGACCAAAGGAAACAATGCTATGGTGAACTAATGACATAGACCAAAGGAAACAATGCTATGGTGAACTAAGGACATAGACCAAAGGAAACAATGCTATGGTGAACTAATGACATAGACCAAAGGAAACAATGCTATGGTGAACTAATGACATAGACCAAAGGAAACAAGGCTATGGTGAACTAATGACATAGACCAAAGGAAACAAGGCTATGGTGAACTAATGACATAGACCAAAGGAAACAATGCTATGGTGAACTAAGGACATAGACCAAAGGAAACAAGGCTATGGTGAACTAATGACATAGACCAAAGGAAACAATGCTATGGTGAACTAATGATATAGACCAAAGGAAACAATGCTATGGTGAACTAATGACATAGACCAAAGGAAACAATGCTATGGTGAACTAAGGACATAGACCAAAGGAAACAAGGCTATGGTGAACTAATGACATAGACCAAAGGAAACAATGCTATGGTGAACTAATGACATAGACCAAAGGAAACAATGCTATGGTGAACTAATGACATAGACCAAAGGAAACAATGCTATGGTGAACTAATGACATAGACCAAAGGAAACAAGGCTATGGTGAACTAATGACATAGACCAAAGGAAACAAGGCTATGGTGAACTAATGACATAGACCAAAGGAAACAATGCTATGGTGAACTAAGGACATAGACCAAAGGAAACAATGCTATGGTGAACTAATGACATAGACCAAAGGAAACAATGATATGGTGAACTAATGACATAGACCAAAGGAAACAAGGCTATGGTGAACTAATGACATAGACCAAAGGAAACAAGGATATGTTGAACTTATGACATAGACCAAAGGAAACAATGCTATGGTGAACAAATGACCCCTAGCGTCTTTTAATCCTTTTCTTGTCGACTGACTTGGCCGAAAATGTCACCCACTCCTGTGCCATCATGGGCAAACCCCTCCGCATCCCCACCCCTTTCCTATGCCCCTGCTAACGCGTGATAATAACTTGCCATGGACACAGATGGTATTACGAGCATGGGCGCCCGCAGGTAGGGGCAAGGTGGGGCACATCCCCCCCCCCTGGATTGATTGGATAAAAAAATTTTAGACAAAAAATAGACACAAAATGTATTGAAGTAAAGAGAAAATAAAGAGAAAGTAACTAAGCTGATGTCCTGTCGGTTCGTCCACCATACAAATACGCTACAGTAAAATAAAACCACATTAAAAAATTTCCAAATTTTTTTTGCCCCCCCCCCCCCGGAAAGTTAATCGATTTTTTTTGCCCCCCCCCTAGAAAGTTTTCTGCGGCGCCCATGACTACGAGTATTACCAATAGAGCAAACGGACAATAAAAGACAACGTTGTAAGTAGAGAATTGGCAGCCGGTGCAGGGACAGGGCAGAGGTGTCATTAACATTGACAGATTGTCCAGATTGTGCTGGTGGGGGGATATTCAATCGACTATATCAGATTCTTTATCAATACAAATAAGTGGACATTTGTTTTTTAATTATAAAGTACATATTCATTTTCAGCACACAATTACATATTCTTACAAAGACAAATATTTATAAAGAATGTAAATCTAACACAAGACATCTAAATTATTTCTCAAACGCCAACAAAAACCATCATATGCCATTGAACTTCACAGTGTGTTAATGGGGGAGAACGAGTGATTGAAAAAAAAAGGGGGGGGGGCGCAAACACCTGGGAGGACGGGTGAGGGTGGGGGTAAAGGACAATATCATCATGGGGGAGAGCGAGTGGTGAGATGACATTTAATCATGAGGAATGAGGGATGTAGTCGGTGGAAAAATGTATAGAGGGATATGAATATCAATTTTTAATTGTGCAAAGGAGGAACCTATTTGACAGCGCGCAAATCTCGAATTGACTACTACAAAACACGTCACTTCAAATAAGATTTTATTTATATGATATATCGTTGATACGTCCAACTGATGGCTAGGCGCTACACTCAAGTCACCAACAATATAATATGGTTGATTGACTACGTCCAACTCATGGCTAGTGGCTACACTCAAGTCACCAACAATATAATATGGTTGATTGACTACGTCCAACTCATGGCTAGTGGCTACACTCAAGTCACCAACAATATAATATGGTTGATTGACTACGTCCAACTCATGGCTAGTGGCTACACTCAAGTCACCAACAATATAATATGGTTGATTGACTACGTCCAACTCATGGCTAGTGGCTACACTCAAGTCACCAACAATATAATATGGTTGATTGACTACATCCAACTCATGGCTAGTCGCTACACTCAAGTCACCAACAATATAATATGGTTGATTGACTACGTCCAACTCATGGCTAGTCGCTACACTCAAGTGACCAACAATATAATATGGTTGATTGACTACGTCCAACTCATGGCTAGTGGCTACACTCAAGTCACCAACAATATAATATGGTTGATTGACTACGTCCAACTCATGGCTAGTGGCTACACTCAAGTCACCAACAATATAATATGGTTGATTGACTACGTCCAACTCATGGCTAGTCGCTACACTCAAGTCACCAACAATATAATATGGTTGATTGACTACGTCCAACTCATGGCTAGTGGCTACACTCAAGTCACCAACAATATAATATGGTTGATTGACTACGTCCAACTCATGGCTAGTGGCTACACTCAAGTCACCAACAATATAATATGGTTGATTGACTACGTCCAACTCATGGCTAGTGGCTACACTCAAGTCACCAACAATATATGGTTGATTGACTACGTCCAACTCATGGCTAGTGGCTACACTCAAGTCACCAACAATATAATATGGTTGATTGACTACATCCAACTCATGGCTAGTCGCTACACTCAAGTGACCAACAATATAATATGGTTGATTGACTACGTCCAACGCATGGCTAGTGGCTACACTCAAGTGACCAACGATATAATATGGTTGATTGACTACGTCCAACTCATGGCTAGTGGCTACACTCAAGTCACCAACGATATAATATGGTTGATTGACTACGTCCAACTCATGGCTAGTGGCTACACTCAAGTCACCAACAAAATAAGGATATCATGGAATACTTTCATTAATGTTACAACCAATAACAAAAAATAGTTGATGTACCCCATGGGGTGCTTGCAAAGGTCGGGAGAATGCCACCATGGCCGAATATAAAAGCTTATTCATCTGTAGTTATAGGGGAGACAGGGACTTTGATGTAGAACGTACAGACAACCTAGGTCAAATGTTGAATAAGGTTTGGATGTGGAAGTCACAAACTGGGTCGAATAGTGAACATGGCCTGGGGTATAGGAGACCGATAAACTAGGTCAGATGGTATAAATGGCCTGGTGTATATGACTTACAGAAAAACTAGGCCAAATGGTGAAGAGGGCTGGGATGCAGACGTTACAGACACCATAGGTCAAATTGTCGAAAGGGCGTTTAAAAAATTAAATAAAATTTAAATGAAGATAGTTCAAATGGTGATATAGGACTTCCAGACAAACTAGGTCAAATGGTGAATGGGACCTTAGATGTAGGAGTTACACAAAAACTAGGTCATATGGTGAATGGGACCTTAGATGTAGGAGTTACACAAAAACTAGGTCATATGGTGAATGGGACCTTAGATATAGGAGTTACAAAAAACTAGGTCATATGATGAATGGGACCTTAAATGTAGGAGTTACACAAAAACTAGGTCATATGGTGAACATGGAATTGGATGTAGGATGTATGAGCTAGGTCAAATGGAGAACAGGACCTTGGATGCGGAGTTACAGACAAACTAAATCAAATGGTGAACAAGACCTTGGATGTAGGAGTTACAGACAAACTAGATGAAATGGTGAACAAGACCTTGGATGTAGGAGTTACAGATGAACTAGTTTAAAGGGTGGACGTGACTTTGAAAGTAGGAGTTACAGAAAAACTAGATGAAATGGTGAACAAGATATTGGATGTAGGAGCTACACACAAACTAGATGAAATGGTGAACAAGACCTTGGATGTAGGAGTTACAGACAAACTAGATGAAATGGTGAAAAAGACCTTGGATGTAGGAGCTACACACAAACTAGATGAAATGGTGAACAAGACCTTGGAAGTAGGAGTTACAGACAAACTAGATGAAATGGTTAACAAGACCTTGGATGCAGGAGTTACAAACTAGATGAAATGGTGAAAAAGACCTTGGATGTAGGAGTTACAGACAAACTAGATGAAATGGTGAACAAGACCTTGGATGTAGGCGTTACAGACAAACTAGATGAAATGGTGAACAAGACCTTGGATGTAGGAGCTACAGACAAACTAGATGAAATGGTGAACAAGACCTTGGATGTAGGAGCTACAGACAAACTAGATGAAATGGTGAACAAGACCTTGGATCTAGGAGCTACAGACAAACTAGATGAAATGGTGAACAAGACCTTGGATCTAGGAGGTACAAACTAGATGAAATGGTGAACAAGACCTTGGATGTAGGAGCTACAGACAAACTAGATGAAATGGTGAACAAGACCTTGGATGCAGGACCTACAGACAAATAAGTAGACTAATGACATGATCTCACTAAACTTGAAAAGAAGGGGAAAAGGGGCGATGCAGAATGTGATATATTGCAGGGTAAACACAATGTTAACAAGCCTGGACTCAACATTCCATACATACTGTTATTTTAAATGACAATGATTTCTAGAATGTGTAATAAGTCTGTAAATATATAGGCAGTGGCCTGGCAAAGGTAGATTTGACCCCATTCACGAATGTCATTTACGTCAAGTTCTCACAAAACCAATTCATGGAAAACAAAAATGCCTGAAAAAATAATAAGGGCAAAGATTGTAAAATGTCTTGGACATTAAAATAAAAAGATCTGATCGTATCATGTCTTAGACATTCAAAGATCGGATGGCACCAAGTCTTGGACATTCCAAGAACTGATGGTACCATGTCCATACACTAAATATGAACATACCCAACAGTGCTGAGTTAATCTCATCAATTGTGAAAAACTTTGATGCTATAAAACATTCCATTTCTCAATCTTATATTTTTTAATGACTTTGATTACCCAATGGTGCTGAACGGTGCTTTAGATGGATGAAGTTTACAAAATATGTTTTTAACTTCAAAACCACTTTCTAGTCTGAATATGACACCGTCAATGCATTCTTTTCAATTAGTCTTAAAAACTAAGATTACTGTAGAAAATCTAAGCCACTATGAAATCTTGAGTAAGAGCCAATTTAGCCTGGTCTTATTAAACTGCCACAAAGAAGACCAGCAGAAAACATGACATGAAGCACTGTATAACCATGTGCCTGTATGAAACATTTATGGCTATGTGACCCTGTTGAAAACCCTATACCTGAAATTCTTAATTTGAATTTATTTCCTAGTACCATGTGCCAGTCCGATGAAGGACACAGACCTTTTTAAGAATAAATTTTGTTAATACATGTAATAAAATTACAAAGGAAATGCAGCTCATAGATCTATAACACCTCCTCACTGACCCCCAAGACCTCTACCCTATAGGTATGTGCAGAGAAAACCCAAACTAAGTGAGTCCTCAATGAGTCTGCCTATAGGGGGTGGAAATAGAAATGTTACAGATCACTAAGGAAATACCCAAAAAACACAGTATCATTGACTTGCACAACAAAGTCTGCTAATTTCATTAACTTGCACACAAATCTCTGCTGATATCATTGACATGCACACCAAAACCTGTTAGTATCATGGGATTGATCACCAAACTCTGCAGGAATCAATGACTTGAAATAATTTCTTGTTTGAGGATTATTGATTTGATTGTATAGAATCACCCCGGGATGTAATTTTGCACTGGACTGTTTGACCAGTGCCTTGTTACCTTACACTGGACTGTTTGACCAGTGCCTTGTTACCTTACACTGGACTGTTTGACCAGTGCCTTGTTACCTTACACTGGACTGTTTGACCAGTGCCTTGTTACCTTACATTTTAGGACAAAGATTGGTGAGAACCCCCATGAAACCCTTGTCTGGTTGTGGGAAAGCCCCTTAAGTGGAGAGTAGACTTGAAGCTGTGTGGTCACGGGTTGGTGACAGTGGTCAAACTTGATGACTATAGTTGTACACTGTCCTGAACATTTACAATAATAAGCTGGGTACAGATGTTAGAACCTGTCCAACAATCAAGGTAAGTTGAATACTGAAGCTTGGAACTTAATGAAACTAAAACAGAGACAGTTGCATATTGCAAAAAGTCTTTTAATTTTTTTATTTTTTTTTAAAGTCTCCAAATTGCAGTTAGGATAAATGTACCTCTGACCAGAAAACACAAGAATGTTTTCAAGAATTGATTAATTATACATATTTGTCAACTAACAGAAAAATGTCAGACACACATCGTTATTCAGTTCTGAGTTGTTTGTTTTGTAATGGATCCCAGTGAGAAGTCGATCTAAGGCCCATAGTTGTCATTAATTATTTTAAAAATGGAAATTTGGGGGGGGGGGGGGGGAAAGAGGCGCTGGACTATTATATTACTCAATATAGAGCAGAGGTCAGGAACCTTTTTGTCTGAGAGAGACATGGACACCACATATTTTGAAAAGTAATTCAGTGAGAGCCATACATTATGTTTAAAACTAAACATTCAAGTAAATGTGTGCATTTTGTGTAATTTCAACACTAAAAATGCAATAATTATGTCTCTGAATTCTTTTTAATAACAATGTTATGCTGTTGCTAATCAATAATGAGTATTTCTTACCATTAATGCGACTTTTTTTTATAATCGAACATATGTCTGCGAGCCAGATGCAGCCATCAAAAGAGCCACATCTGGCTCAGGTTCACGACCCCTGATATAGAGCCACGGAAATGAGGTAGGACAGTCTTATGACTATTGTTTAAATGCTGGCAGGTAGGCTGTAGTACTAATCAGCTGGCATATTTTTCTGGTATGGTGTAGGACTTCTGGTACGGTGTAGGACTATCAGTAGGCCTATTTTTCTGTTAGGGTGTAGGACTGTCAGTAGGCCTATTTTTCTGGTATGGTGTAGAACTGCATGTAGGCCTATTGTTCTGGTAGGGTGTAGAACTGCATATAGGCCCATTGTTCTGGTAGGGTGTAGGACCGCATGTCGACCTATTGTTCTGGTAGGGTGTAGAACTGCATGTAGGCCCATTGTTCTGGTAGGGTGTAGGACCGCATGTCGGACTATTGTTCTGGTAGGGTGTAGGACCGCATGTCGACCTATTGTTCTGGTAGGGTGTAGAACTGCATATAGGCCCATTGTTCTGGTAGGGTGTAGGACTGCATGTCGGCCTATTGTTCTGATAGGGTGTAGGACTGCATGTAGGCCTATTGTTCTGGTAGGGTGTAGAACTGCATGCAGGCCTATTGTTCTGGTAGGGTGTAGGACTGCATGTAGGCCTATTGTTCTGGTAGGGTGTAGAACTGCATGCAGGCCTATTGTTCTGGTAGGGTGTAGGACTGTATGTAGGCCCATTGTTCTGGTAGGGTGTAGGACCGCATGTCGGCCCATTGTTCTGGTAGGGTGTAGAACTGCATGTAGGCCTATTGTTCTGGTAGGGTGTAGAACTGCATATAGGCCCATTGTTCTGGTAGGGTGTAGAACTGCATGTAGGCCTCTTGTTCTGGTAGGGTGTAGGACTGCATGTAGGCCCATTGTTCTGTTAGGGTGTAGGACTGCATGTAGGCCTATTGTTCTGGTAGGGTGTAGGACTGCATGTAGGCTTATTGTTCTGGTAGGGTGTAGGACTGCATGTAGGCCTCTTGTTCTGGTAGGGAGTAGGACTGCATGTAGGCCCATTGTTCTGGTAGGGTGTAGAACTGCATGTAGGCCCATTGTTCTGGTAGGGTGTAGGACTGTCTCTAGGCCTATTGTTTTAAAGTCCGTTTAAATAGCTGTATTAACATAGAGTGACTAAACATCTTGAAAGCCACAATATACTCAATGACTGTCAGCATGGCTTCCAAATAAATAAATCATGTGAGAGCCAGCTCCTTCAATTTGTAGAAGTCTTGATGACCAACAAGGAAACTGATGTTGGCTGTGTAAACATAGTTGCTTTTAAACAAACTTCAGAGATATGAGATCCAAGGATCTCTTGCTTCCTCAGCAACCATGTCAGGCAGTAGTGGTGAACGATTCCAGGCAGTAGTGGTGAATGATGCCAGGCAGTAGTGGTGAACGATGCCAGGCAGTAGTGGTGAACGATGCCAGGCAGTAGTGGTGAACGATGCCAGGCAGTAGTGGTGAACGATTCCAGGCAGTAGTGGTGAACGATGCCAGGCAGTAGTGGTGAACGATTCCAGGCAGTAGTGGTGAACGATTCCAGGCAGTAGTGGTGAACGATGCCAGGCAGTAGTGGTGAACGATGCCAGGCAGTAGTGGTGAACGATGCCAGGCAGTAGTGGTGAACGATGCCAGGCAGTAGTGGTGAACGATGCCAGGCAGTAGTGGTGAACGATGCCAGGCAGTAGTGGTGAACGATGCCAGGCAGTAGTGGTGAACGATGCCAGGCAGTAGTGGTGAACGATGCCAGGCAGTAGTGGTGAACAGTACAAGCTCCCCCTTTGTCAGTGTTATGTCAGGGGTCCCCCAGGGCTCGGTGCTAGGCACCTGTTTGTTCATAGCATACATTAATGACCTACTCCAGAAACTGACATCCCAAGAAAGACTGTTCCCAGAAGCCAGGGCGGTGTATAGGACGATCGCCAACAGATCTGACTAGGACAAGCTACAACAGGATGTCCATCGGTTAGTTGAGTGGGAGATGAGCTGGGACATGGTATTTCATCCTTTCAAGTGCCAGACACTGTCAGGCTCCAGAAGTAGTACCTCTCTACAGCACTCTTACAAACTGCATGGCCAAATGCTTGAGCCAGTTTCCTCTGTAAGGTACCTGGGTGTTAACATTCAAAGAGATGTCCGCTGGGACGAGCATATTAACAATGTGTGCAACAAGGCAAAAAAAGAAACTGGGGTTCTTAAGGCGAAATCTAAAGATCTGCAACTTCAGTGAGAAAGAAAAAGATGGAGCCACCAATAGTTGTATTGACATAGATTGGCCAAACTGATGGTTCCACCAATAGTTGTATTCACATGGATTGCCCAAACTGATAGAGCCATCAATAGTTGTATTTACATGGATTGCCCAAACTGATAGAGCCATCAATAGTTGTATTGACATGGATTGTCCAAACTGATAGAGCCACCAATAGTTGTATTCACATGGATTGCCCAAACTGATAGAGCCATCAATAGTTGTATTTACATGGATTGCCCAAACTGATAGAGCCATCAATAGTTGTATTTACATGGATTGCCCAAACTGATAGAGCCCCCAATAGTTGTATTCACATGGATTGCCCAAACTGATGGAGCCATCAATAGTTGTATTTACATGGATTGACCAAACTGGTCTAGCCCTCAATAATTGTATTGACATGGACTTACCAAATTGATGGAGTCATCAATAGTTGTATTGACATGGCTTGACCAAACTGATCCAGCCATCAATTGTTGTATTGACATTGAGCGACCACACTGATCCAGCCACCAACAGTTATATTTACGATGCACAAAACTGATGCACTGTTGGTCTGCCCACCTGCCCCTTTCTCGCATGTGCTTCAACAACAACTGGGTTCAGTGCAAGGTCAATCTCATGGCACACAACAAACTTGTAGACCTACATCATAGCAGTGAGAGAGAGGGTGAGAACGAGTGGGAGAGAACGAATGAGAGAGACCCAGAGAGTGGAGGGGCTTAAGACATGCCAGTTAGTGTGATAACAGTCTTGGGGTGGCGTTAGTTGTACCTAGTTGTACCGATAGGTGTGGATGTGCTAAGAAGCATGGACATACTAAATATGGGCTAAACACAAACCCCGAGTTTACATATTGTCACAAGAGACAGAACCGAATCCCCACACCAAACACATTCAAATGAAAAGTTAGCCAGAAATTAATCTCCTGAACTCAATAAGAGTTTGTATGCTCCCCACTTATAAACTCCGTTTTAAGCTACTCCGGGAATTCCCTGACCTAAACTTTGTCCCTGCGATGTAATACTCTACTATAAATAGATGTACGCAGACAACGCCATTGTAATTCAGTACACAAGTTAATGTTAGCTTTGTTTGTGTGTTGATTAACACGAGACTAGACTTTGACCCTTGTACGATCATCTCCTGTGTAAACAACACTCTCCTGTGTCCACACACGTATATTATTTTATTTATTTATTTAGGCATTTTTATATAGCGCTTACCTTAAAGCTCTAAGCGCTTTACAATTATTAAAAACAAGTAAACTAAGTAAAATAAAAATGAAAAACCAGAGACACTAGGATAGTAACTACTATACTATAGACACAATTAAAATGGCTATAAAACGAGGACACTTTGGCACGTTTGGCCTATATTACAGGATCAACCCGAGACAGAAAATGAGGCAGGGCAAGGAGGGTGCATCACAGGTCATAGGCGGACCTAAACAGATGGGTTTTAAGGGACTTTTTATTATACCCAAGATCAGTTCTAAGTCCAACCACACATATCCTACATTACACATATCCTACCACATTACACGCTAGATTACAGGTATCCTGCATTGCACTATCCAAATTACATTATCTTACATAAAATGCGTATCCTAGATTATTATTACATACGTATCCTACATAATATGCAGTAGTTTTCTGACATTAGAAAAGAACCCACAAACACATTGGTGTGTGTACATGCAGCCAACGTATTCCACAACACAAGTTCCAGTGTGTGTATCTATCTATCCGCGGTGCCTCACACTTGCACGATGTGTTGTTTGTCACACAAGCCAGCGAGCAAACGCACGTCCGCGCAAAGTTCTCATCAGCAGACGGTGTGTCTAGCTGAGCTCACTCATCCTCTTAACCACAAGAGAGTTCCATACTTCGATTAGTTTTCTGTCGCTCTTCTTCAGCCCACCACCACCAACCGATACCACCAACTCCACCACTATATACACACGGCCCCCATTTTTAATTAATTTTTTAATAAAAATTAAGGTTTTAAAAAAAGTAAGGATATTCCTGTAGATGGCCACCTCCTGATATGATATAATATGTATACAATGTATCAATAATCAAACCAAACTCTCGCTCCTAACTATGGAAAGAATGGGTTGGGGTAGTGGGGTAAGTATCTGGTTGATTTTGGAAATGCGGGGAAGAGGGAGTCGAAATGGCGAGATGTAAGGGTAGGAGGAACTAGGGATCGGAATGGACGGGTTGGAGGAACTAGTGATTGGGATGGACGGGTTAGAGGAACTAGTGATTGGGATGGACGGGTTGGAGGAACTAGTGATCGGGATGGACGGGTTGGAGGAACTAGTGATTGGGATGGACGGGTTGGAGGAACTAGTGATTGGGATGGACGGGTTGGAGGAACTAGTGATTGGGATGGAAGTCGAAGGATTGGAGGAACTAGTGATTGGGATGGCAGGGTTGGAGTAACTAGTGATTGGGATAGAAGGGTAGGAGGAACTAGTGATTGGGATGGAAGGGTTAGAGGATCTAGTGATTGGGATGGAAGGGTTGGAGGAACTAGTGATTGGGATGGAAGGGTTGGAGTAACTAGTTATTGGGATGGAAGGGTTGGAGTAACTAGTGATTGGGATGGACGGGTTGGAGCAACTAGTGATTGGGATGGAGGAACTAGTGATTGGGATGGAAGGGTTGGAGTAACTAGTTATTGGGATGGACGGGTTAGAGGAACTAGTGATTGGGATGGACGGGTTGGAGGAACTAGTGATCGGGATGGACGGGTTGGAGGAACTAGTGATTGGGATGGACGTGTTGGAGGAACTAGTGATCGGCATGGACGGGTTGGAGGAACTAGTGATAGGGATGGACGGGTTGGAGGAACTAGTGATTGGGATGGACGGGTTGGAGGAACTAGTGATTGGGATGGAAGTGGAAGGATTGGAGTAACAAGTGATTGGGATGGCAGGGTTGGAGTAACTAGTGATTGGGATAGAAGGGTAGGAGGAACTAGTGATTGGGATGGAAGGGTTAGAGGATCTAGTGATTGGGATGGAAGGGTTGGAGGAACTAGTGATTGGGATGGAGGAACTAGTGATTGGGATGGAAGGGTTGGAGGAACTAGTTATTGGGATGGAAGGGTTGGAGTAACTAGTGATTGGGATGGACGGGTTGGAGGAACTAGTGATTGGGATGGAAGTGGAAGGATTGGAGTAACAAGTGATTGGGATGGCAGGGTTGGAGTAACTAGTGATTGGGATAGAAGGGTAGGAGGAACTAGTGATTGGGATGAAAGGGTTAGAGGATCTAGTGATTGGGATGGAAGGGTTGGAGGAACTAGTGATTGGGATGGAGGAACTAGTGATTGGGATGGAAGGGTTGGAGGAACTTGTGATTGGGATGGAAGGGTTGGAGTAACTAGTGATTGGGATGGAAGGGTTAGAGGATCTAGTGATTGGGATGGAAGGGTTGGAGGAACTAGTGATTGGGATGGAGGAACTAGTGATTGGGATGGAGGAACTAGTGATTGGGATGGAAGGGTTGGAGGAACTAGTGATTGGGATGGAAGGGTTGGAGTAACTAGTGATTGGGATGGAAGGGTTGGAGTAACTAGTGATTGAGATGGACGGGTTGGAGGAACTAGTGATTGGGATGGACTGGTTGGAGGAACTAGTGATTGGGATGGACGGGTTGGAGGAACTAGTGATTGGGATGGAAGGGTTTGAGGAACTAGTGATTGGGATGGAAGGGTTGGAGTAACTAGGGATTGGGATGGACGGGTTGGAGGAACTAGTGATTGGGATGGACCGGTTGGAGGAACTAGTGATTGGGATGGAAGGTTTGGAGGAACTAGTGATTGGGATGGAGGAACTAGTGATTGGGATGGAGGAACTAGTGATTGGGATGGAGGAACTAGTGATTGGGATGGAGGAACTAGTGATTGTGATGGAGGAACTAGTGATAGGGATGGAAGGGTTGGGGGAACTAGGGATTGGGATGAAAGCAGATAGGAGGAACTAGTGATTGGGATGAAAGCGGGTAGGAGGAACTAGTGATTGGGATGGAAGGTTGTTATGATGTTGTGGAGAAAACGATTGGGGGTGGATATTTTGACGAAGGTTCCACATGAAATAAACATTCAAATTAGGTTTGAGATGAAAAATATAAAAAAAGGGGGGGGGGCGGAGAGTGTTTATCGACAAAGTTCCAGAAATCAATCCTGGACAAGTTATCGGTGAGACGGAACCAAGGGAGAGATGGTTGTAAAAATTGACATACTAACGGTAGGACGATATTAGCACTGCCAAGATTTGACATAAGCAACACTCCAAAAAAAGCACTTCAAAAATGGCATAGGTAGCATTGCCCAGACAGAACATAAGTGACACTGCAAAAAGGACTTAAGTAGCAATGCCAAGACAAAAATAAATGAACCTCCAAAAAGAACATAGGTAACAGTAGCACAAGATAGGACTTCAGTAGCTCTACTAGGATAAGACATAAGTATCACTGCAAAATGGACATAAGTAGCAATTCCAAGACAGTATACAAGTAGCACTTCCTAGTCAGTATGTAAGATTAAGATACGATTCTTTATTGATCCAAACAAATGGAAATGTCTTCTGATTACATTGTACATATACATTTTCAGCGCATACATATTTACATATTTTAATAAAGTCGATATTTTCCAAGTAAAACAAATTAAACACAAGACATCTGCATACAATTATTTCTCTAGTGTAATAAACAACCAATCAGTGAACTCCCTTAGGGGTCGTCCATTAATTACATCAACACTTTTTACTTACCCCCCCCCTTTGTCAACAACTGTCAACTTTCAGTGACCCCCCTATTTAATTATGTTANTAAATTTTACGCTGTGCTGATCTATTTTAATGACACAAAATTGTAGGACAATGGGCATCAGAGACATCATTTGGGTAGAGCAGAGGGGCATTTGCATCCCCCTCCCTGAATTTGAACATTTTTTTTTTAAATTGCTACGTACTGTAGCCCGTCCAGTAATAAACAACTTAACAAGCCATCAAGATTTGGTTTTGCCCCCCTCCCTCCATGAAAAACCCCTGAAATGAAGCCCCTGATGAGCCTAGTCTATAGTAGCTGATTATCATTTTCATCTTGAGAAACTGATTTACCAGACACGTCAACATCATCCTCATCTGACCATTCAGCACTTAACATAGAAGCGTAGTTAGTGTGAGTAATAATTGCCATAAGCTCTATCACCTGGTAGCTACTCCCATTGGTCAAATCCTTTGTTAAAATTTAAAAATACGTTAAATCAGCGATGTTATTATTGTTACTCACTTTTATTTCCCCTTATTTTCAAAATATCGTATTCCTACTCTAACAATATCATTTATCTTAATTGCACATGACACCTAAAACTTAAATGACTACTTATACTCATTAATTTTTTTTAAATTTTGTAATAACCAGTCAATTTTCATTTAATAGAGAAAACATGATTGCTGACGTCAATTAATCTAAACCCCCCCCCCCTCCTTCCCCCATGTCAATAACTGTCAAACATTTCCACCTCCCCCCCCCCTATTTTGTTGACACAATTTAGTCATAATAGGGACTTAATTAGTGATCACTTTGATTTTGTGACCTATGGGGAGCACGACGGTAAATTCGTACAGATTGGGGAACAAACGAATTTGTATAACTTGCAGTCCTTGCCCTGAGAGAAAGAATTTGTCCGGAATGGGCTGATCTTAAGTATCTGTGATGAAGTGGGTGGGATGGATCATCCAAAATTTGTTAAGTTTTACAGTAACTTTTTTCTTCAAAAACTTCTTCAAGTGAAGGATGTTTAGTTTGTGTGATGCTTCTAGCTTTCTTGATTAGTCGGTTTAATCCACATTTGATGTCAGACGATTAATTCCCACACCAGCAGGTGATATTGAAATTTAGAAGGCTTCCAATTGTTGCACTGTAGAATAAGTTAATAACTTATTTGTTTACACCGATATTGTACAGTTTTTTAAGATAGAAAAGTCTTTGGTTGAATTTTTTATACAGCATTTGACCATGTTAGCTTATTATTAATGGTGACACCTAAGTACTTGTATGACTCTACATTCTATACACTTTGATTTTTTATGTTGAGATCTGCAATCACTATTTTATTTGTTTTTGAGACAATCAGTTGGAGACAAATTTTCATCGCACCAGTTTCTCTCCCCGGATCCCAAGATTATGGGATCATGCAGACTTTTAGGGATCCCAAGATTCTGGGATCATACTGACTTTTGGGGATCCTAGGATTCTGGGATAATGCAGACTTTTGGGGATCCCAAAATTCTGGGATCATGCAGGTTTCATACAATTTCTTTTTTTTTTTTAAATTTCAACAAGTCACAAAGGTAGTCACAAACGTTCACTATATGCCAGTAAAATATAGCAATGTGCCCTGAATTACTAAGCTCAGTAGCTCTAGTATACAGGTTCTCAAGCATTATAAAGTCACAACAATATTCACATGCAAAGTTACCCTTATAGGATCTATTGGGGAAAAAAAAGTGCTTTTAAATAGGGTACATTCTTGGCATAAAGAGCATTTTACAAGTTAGTTTTCCAGTATAATTTAATGAGGGACATATTTAATACCATGATTCAAATTATAGCTCAAACTTTAAGACATAAATGAAAAAAATAACAATATAACTACTTCTCTTAGTCTATTCAGCTGGTGACCCCAACCGCTTTTGAGGTACTTTCCATAGGCTGGAAACCTGTGGCTTAGTAATTTGATTATCCTAAGATGTTCATGTGTCAAAATACCTTTCTATTATGTTTTTTCTTTTTCTACATTTCTACAATCAATGTATTAGACATATAGAAATGTTACAAATAAATATATATCTCTATGAATGAAAGAAAGGATAACAGCAGGCAACCCTTCCTATTTCAGCTTACAAAAGCTACAGGGAAGCAAAAAACTCTCAAGGGGAACAAAGAAGACAATATACACCACTATCATAAGACCAGTCGTAACGTACGCTAGAGAGTACTTGGACCCCTTACCAGAAAAGCAGAAAACCTGCTCAGCACATGGGAGAGGAAAATCCTATGAAAAATATACGGCCCACTGATAGAAAATGATATCTGGAGAATTCGTACAAACCAAAACTTTACCATTTGTACATTGACCCCCCCCCCCCCCCCCCCCCCCCCCCCCCAAAACCCCCCCCCCCAAAATGAATTATAATATAAAAAGATTTATAAATAAATTTTACGCTGTGCTGATCTATTTTAATGACACAAAATTGTAGGACAATGGGCATCAGAGACATCATTTGGGTAGAGCAGAGGGGCATTTGCATCCCCCTCCCTGAATTTGAACATTTTTTTTTTAAATTGCTACGTACTGTAGCCCGTCCAGTAATAAACAACTTAACAAGCCATCAAGATTTGGTTTTGCCCCCCTCCCTCCATGAAAAACCCCTGAAATGAAGCCCCTGATGAGCCTAGTCTATAGTAGCTGATTATCATTTTCATCTTGAGAAACTGATTTACCAGACACGTCAACATCATCCTCATCTGACCATTCAGCACTTAACATAGAAGCGTAGTTAGTGTGAGTAATAATTGCCATAAGCTCTATCACCTGGTAGCTACTCCCATTGGTCAAATCCTTTGTTAAAATTTAAAAATACGTTAAATCAGCGATGTTATTATTGTTACTCACTTTTATTTCCCCTTATTTTCAAAATATCGTATTCCTACTCTAACAATATCATTTATCTTAATTGCACATGACACCTAAAACTTAAATGACTACTTATACTCATTAATTTTTTTTAAATTTTGTAATAACCAGTCAATTTTCATTTAATAGAGAAAACATGATTGCTGACGTCAATTAATCTAAACCCCCCCCCCCTCCTTCCCCCATGTCAATAACTGTCAAACATTTCCACCTCC
>CAXITT010000184.1:488279-502262 GCA_964033795.1 Lymnaea stagnalis | reverse complement strand
GTGTTACGGTCCTGTACAAATGGGTTTATTTATTTGAAAGAGTGGTGTTGACTTCCTTGACTGCACTGCGTGCAGCTGATCAAGTCCGTTAATTGCGTATGTCAAACAACAAAAGCGGATGTTTTTATCTATAAATAGACACGAGGGTTGGAATTAACTAAGTGAAAGGCGTCCGGGATGAGACGGTAAGAACACGTTGTTAAAATAGAGGTCAAACTCACTTAAATGACAAGAGTTGGTTTTTTATAAGGTGTTACGGTATATGAGTAGGCCCATGTTTAGCCACCACCAATTGTCTCCCTTTTGTTTTGCTGTGATAGCGACGACCCTGAGAAAATGTGCTGTGCTGATCCTCACCCACCCCCCCCATAGTCAGCGACAAAGGCTTCCTGCCGACACATTCGTTGTTTTGTTGCGTTCCTTTTTTTCAGGTTGAACCCTACTTTGTTTTACCGGTACTCATTTGATATTGTGCCAACCTGATTGAAGTCTCTCCCCTTATAAACCTAACTGATGCTTTTCTTTTCCATGCTTGGATTCCTTGATGCTGTAGATAAATTTTGACATCCTTCATCCATCTAAGCCCAGGTCTCCCCCAGAGCCGCCCTCCTCTGGGGCCCCAGCAGTGCATCCCCCACTCTTGGCATCCCACTCATGTCTCCCTGGCATCCTTTGCAAGTGTCCCCACCAGCGTAGCCTGCCCTCTCCTATGTTTTTTTTTTCCGGTTAAATCCGACTTTGATTTAACAAGCATATTATTGGCATATTATTGCTAGGCATAAGTTGTTGAAAATGAAAGAGCTAGTAGAAAGTGGCCCTCCTCATAATTAATCTTAACATTGTTTTTTATTCATTAATAGACAAATACAATTAAACAACAATAAAATATAACTCTCATATAGTTTAATTCAGTTTATAATGATAAACTCCGGTTAAAAAGGGGGGAAGGGGGGGCAGAAGAAACACCATTGGTCTGTCACGTATTCCTGAAATAGGTCTGACTCATATCATAATGGACTAAATTAGTTTAAATGGACATAAATCTGGTTGTGGGGTAAGTTTAAAAACTTCGAAGCAATAGCTGAATAACGCTGACCACTCAATACGCTGACCGCTCAATACGTACACTCCTCTAATAAAAGATTTGCTAAGAGGAACAACTACAAATAATGGAAATATTAAATGGAAATAAGAGTTATGTCCCCTTTTTACAATTTGTATTTAAAAAAAAAAAAAAAGAAAATTACCATGAATAACCACAGTATTTAGATAACTATCACCTCACCTCTGCATATAGATAGTAATGTTAATTTTCCTATATAGACAGATGTAGCCAAATCTCTATTTGGAAACTTCCATACAAGAGTTACCACTGACATGTTTTGAAATAATAAAGAGCTGTTGTTTTTCTATACAATACAAATTAGGTCATCTAAATAAGTTCCAACCCCATTTCTTCACTCATACATATACATCACAGAAATAAAATGATTATCACATGACAAAATTGCATGGACTATAGATTTATTCTTGTATAACTTTATATTATTGGTAGTTTGGGTCAAGGCAATGGTGTTTTGTTTGGGTCACGATGATGGTAAACTGTTTGGGTCAGGGTGATGGTGTTCTGTTTGGGTTAGGGCAATAGTGTTCTGTTTGGGTCAGGGTGATGGTGTTCTGTTTGGGTTAGGGCAATAGTGTTCTGTTTGGGTCAAGGAAATGGTGTTGTTTGGGTCAGGGCAATGGTGTTGTTTGGGTCAGGGAGATTGTGTCATGTTTGGGTCAGGGCAATTGTGTTCTGTTTGGGTCAGGGTGATAATGTCGTTTTTGGATCAGGGAAAGGGCATTCTGTTTGGGGCAGGGTGATCATGTGCTTTTTGGATTAGAGCAATTGTGTTCAATTTCGGTTAAAGTAATGAGGTTTCTGCTTCAGTCAGAGCAACAATGTCCTGTTCTGGAGAATCAGTGTAATCAGTCTAACTTTAAGTTTGCTAAAAAAACACTTCTCAGACACCTTGCATAATAGCACTGTTGGTATTAATAGTTTCCTATTAATTGAACATACCACTTTGATGAATATCAATCAACAAAATCTGATCTAATAAAATACAACTCTCTTACAAGCCATACCGCGCTCACCTGTATCTCGGATGGGAAGTCCACTGACGGACATGCGAGCCTTCTTCTCAAGGGAGACAACTGTCTTAGCCAGCTGTTCTACCATCTCTTCGAGCTTGAGTCGCTGTTCATGTTCATGCTGAATCATCTTCTGCCAGCGTTTGCCTTGGGTCTGTGAGAGTTGATTAAATTCACTGCATGCCTGGGGATAAACAAAACATCTTCACCAGATGCCTAGACACAACAAGCACATCTTCACTTGGCTAGACAAAACAAGCACAGCTTCACCAGATGCCTAGACACAACAAGCACATCTTCACTACATGGCTAGACACAACAAGCACATCTTCACTACATGGCTAGACAAAACAAGCACATCTTCACTAGATGCCTAGACACAACAAGCACATCTTCACTAGATGCCTAGACACAACAAGCACATCTTCACTACATGGCTAGACACAACAAGCACATCTTCACCAGATGCCTAGACACAACAAGCACATCTTCACTAGATGGCTAGACAAAACAAGAACATCTTCACTTGATGGCTAGACAAAACAAGCACATCTTCACTAGATGCCCAGGTACAACAAGCACATCTTCACCAGATGCCCAGGTACAACAAGCACAACTTCACCAGATGGCTAGAGAAAACAAGCCATCTTCACCAGATTCCCAGGTACAACAAGCACATCTTCACCAGATTCCCAGGTACAACAAGCACATCTTCACATGATGGCTAGACGAAACAAGCACATCTAAACTAGATGACCAGGTTCAGCAAGCACATCTTCACTAGATGGCTAGATAAAACAAGCACATCTTCACTTGATGGCTAGACAAAACAAGCACATCTTCACTAGATGCCTAGACACAACAAGAACATCTTCACTAGATGCCTAGACACAACAAGCACATCTTCACTACATGGCTAGACAAAACAAGCACATCTTCACTACATGCCTAGACACAACAAGCACATCTTCACTAGATGCCTAGACACAACAAGCACATCTTCACTACATGGCTAGACACAACAAGCACATCTTCACCAGATGCCCAGGTACAACAAGCACAACTTCACCAGATGGCTAGAGAAAACAAGCACATCTTCACCAGATTCCCAGGTACAACAAGCACATCTTCACCAGATTCCCAGGTACAACAAGCACATCTTCACATGATGGCTAGACGAAACAAGCACATCTAAACTAGATGACCAGGTACAGCAAGCACATCTTCACTAGATGGCTAGACAAAACAAGCACATCTTCACTTGATGGCTAGACAAAACAAGCACATCTTCACTAGATGCCTAGACACAACAAGAACATCTTCACTAGATGCCTAGACACAACAAGCACATCTTCACTACATGGCTAGACAAAACAAGCACATCTTCACTAGATGCCTAGACACAACAAGCACATCTTCCAATGTTTAAACTGAATATTTTCTTAATTAGTAAATGGTCCTCTAAAACCTTGATGTCATTAATGAATCATTACTTTGTCTATTATTGGATCATTATTATTTGTTTGTACCTCCTTTACGTGTTGAGTATAAATTTTCAATAAGATGTGATGATATAACTGGAAAAATAGAAACAAAAATGTTCCTCATTACTTGCCTCTCATTTCTGACCCAAGCAACTTCATGAAATAAAAGTATAAATGAGAAACTACACATTTTGTATGGCTATAACTCAGTACTTACATTAATCATGGCATTAGATGTTATCCTGAAAAGTGTAGCTCTCTCTTGCATGGCTTTCATGTTGCCAGCAGCATCTGATGGATTGTGTGTGGCCTCCAGCTCGGACAGTGTCTTGGTCAAGGCGTGCCCATGCTTGGCTATCAGCTCATTACATGTGTTTAGATCTTCCAGTTTAGCACTCAAGTTGTGGAGCATGATGGTCAGTTCCGCTTTGTCTGGCTGCTGAACTTCTTCCTCATCACTTTCTGAATCAACAAAATATACTGTAAGGTATTAGGTGTGGGGCACTTTCAGTGAGCAGTGGATGGTGGAATATACATTGAGGGGTTGATGGTGGAATATTCAATGAACATATTGAATAGTAAATGAAAAGATAAATTTGGGTAATGAACATATGGAATAGTTAATGAAAAGATGAAGATGATTGAGTACTTTTATAGCGCTTGTGTCTATGCTATTTTAGCATGCTCAGGATGTTCTAAAATCTATTTAAAGAATAAAGTCTCTAAATGGTGCTTAAATGGCTTTTTTTAAATCATTTTCAGTCCCTCAAAGAGTGAGGCTAACTGTTCCAAAGAAAATTGGGTTATGAACATATGGAATAGTTAATACAAAGATAAATTGGGTAATGAACAAATGAAATAGTTAATGAAAAGATATATTGGGGAACATATGAAAGTTAATGAAAAGATAAATTGGGTAATGAACATAAAAACCCAGGGAAGTAATCAAAGTTTAATGAGAGTAATAACTGTGTTACTCAATACTAGTTTTGTGTCTAGGCATCTTATTAAGCAGGTGTATGACCTGCCCTCAAACCCCTAACAACAAAATGAACATTCTTATTACAGAACCTGACCCATAATAAAAAAATGTGAATAAGATGGGAGGAATGTAACCTAATGGCATGATAAGACAACTTTATCATCAAAAACATTGTATTCCCAACCCTAATAGACACCATGGTGAGGCCAGACCCTAATAGAAATAAAAATATGGTATTGCCAGACCCTATGAGACATAACATCGTGGTATGGTCAGACCCTATTAGAGTACATGTCTAAACACTATTTTTAGATAGATGAAAAACTATTTTCCAGAGCTTATCACTACTAAACATGTTTTGTTTAACTACCAGGCAGTGGAAGCATCACCTGATGTCACAGATGACCTACTTTACCAGTGATAACACATGGAATGATCACAGTCATTTAAAGTAACCAGTAGAATAGCAAGAGCAAAGCAACTGAAATTTAAATTCATTCTTAACATCCTTTCAGGACTTGTTAGTACATTTGCTTTTATCAGCCAACCATGGAAAGCACAAGTTACACACTAATAAACATCACAAAATATAGCGCAGCAGATCCCCAGAAGAAATTTCTGGCAAAATTACGGTGGCCTTGAAAAATAAAAAGATAATTTTTTACATGGTTAATATAAGTTCACTAGATTTTAAAATAATTTGAATAAAATAAACCATAAATAAGAGGGAATCTTTCACTAAACCAGACAAGCCACAAATAAGAATTATGAATTTTTATCTCATACATTGTAACCATGATATTTAGAATGTGTAGTCATAAATTACAGCTTACACAAATTTAATTCAGAATGTTTAAAGCTGACATTGTTCTGTGGGTTACAGTTTCATGCTAAAAACTACTTGAAAATTCAAAAGTACAAGAAGTATTTATTAAATATTTTTTTCCAGCTAAGTCTATAATTATTCAATTTGCTGCATTTTACCCCTAGATAACATTTCTACTAAACTAACATAATATAGTAAATGATGGCCCTTTTATAGAGCTGACATAATGTAACTTGCATCTATAAGCCCAGTTCTACTTGCTTATCAGATCCCTTTAATCTTAACCAAACATAAAACTATTATGACAAGCATGACGAATTTATTACTGATTGTAGGTTTGAAAAAGTCTGTCTCTTTCAAAAAAAAATAATAATATAAAACTTTATTGCACTTCAACAATTTACCTAAATTTTATTGAAATTCTCATGGTCACCTAAATTTGGATGGTGCGTCACATTTTATACACATTATATAGATTGGCAGTCCATATATATGGATGTAAACTAACGGAACTCAATTATTATTTTTTTCTAGATAGAAAATAAAAAGGGATTTGAAGACTCATCCAGGAGAACCAACATAAGAAATATCAACTGAATAAATCCTATATCATTACTGAATACATAACAATAACATCAATGAATACATAACAATAACATCAATGAATACATAACAATAACATCAATGAATACATAACAATAACATCAATGAATACATAACAATAACATCAATGAATACATAACAATAACATCAATGAATACATAACAATAACATCAATGAATACATAACAATAACATCAATGAATACATAACAATAACATCAATGAATACATAACAATAACATCAATGAATACATAACAATAACATCAATGAATACATAACAATAACATCAATGAATACATAACAATAACATCAATGAATACATAACAATAACATCAATGAATACATAACAATAACATCAATGAATACATAACAAAAAAACTATCAGGATATAAAGTATAAGTGGCCATAACGATTCCAAAGTTTGCTCAGGGTCAAGGCCAAATTACTCAAATCAAGACCAATGAAGACGTTCAATATTAAAGTGATGGACTTAAAAGAATACAAAATAATCTGCCCACAATAAATTGAAATACATTACTTGCCTGTGAAGTAGGCCTCTGCAAATGAAATTATGATAATACCTTTATCTGAAATTCTTTTAGACTTATTTTAACAATATATAAATTAATACTTATCACTATTTAAAAAAAAAAAAAATTTATATATTCATAGCTTTTAGAAAGAATAATTGTAACCAATGGGTATAAAAGAAGATATATTTAGAAATAAAACAAGTATACCACATTAACAGCTCAATTATTAAAACATTAAACAAGAAATTAAAACATTAAACAAGAAATTAAAACATACAACAAATGTTCAGATTCAGGGTGCACATAATAGGCTTGGAACTGTTGAAGAGCAGACATAGGTTTAAAATCAGGACATGGCAATATTTACCAGCATCCGCCATCTTCTTGGCCTCAGTCTTGGCCAGCTCAAGGGCCATAATCCACTTTTGTCGCTCGACTTCTGAACTGGCTTTTAAGTGAAAAGTCTGAGCGCCACCATTGCTGATGACAATGGTGGTCGAGTCCTCTGTGTGAATGCTAGCATTGGCTAGGTTGATTGTTCCTCGACATGTGTGCGCCATCTCAGCTTGGTTTCTAAATGAAGTTTAGTAAATAAAACTTAAATTAATAAGATTTTTAATGTTTGAAGTATAATAATTATAAGTGGCTTTGTTAAAGGAACTAAACAACCATAAACTTCTGATGAAATTTAATGACTAGAAATGTCCTAGGCAATCAAAGAAAAATCAATGTTCCTCGTTTTCTTACATATATTTTTTCATGAAGACTGCTGTTATTAAGTAGAATATCCAAAGTCTAGTTAGTAAATACTTTCAATTTATTAATATAATTTAGCTACTAGAGGATGTTTTCTATTTGACTTGGCATTATCATTTTGTTAGACTTATAATATGGTTCTCATGAAACAACTAGGCCCAAGACAATACTAAGAGAGTTTCATTCAAACTATTTGATCCTTGGGGGGGTTACAGACATTTAGGGTGAGCAGTATATCTTATACGGCGGAAAATATGGTATGAAAAATTGTGTAAATTATGTTTAAAAAAGTTTTTTACTCAACCCCATAACACCAAAAACTGTCACAAAAAAGCACGGCTAATATCATTATATATCATTATACCTAACGAAAATAAAACACAACTACAATAATTTTTTTTTATCATTTATTTATTATTGGCAAGTTTTACTTGATACAAAAAAAAAAAAAAAAAAAAAAAAAAATAACAAATATTGTTTTGTTGAAAAGGCCTGCATATCTTTTCTTGCATCTTTAAAACTGGTCATTTCTTGAATTTACTTGAATATAAATGGCATAATTTTGTTAAGATAGGATATAGGATCATATATTTCTTAAAATGTAATTGATCTAGGGGAAGTTGAAGTAAGTTAAATTCCTTAAATTCAGTAGATTCAAGGTATCAATGTGAATACCATTTTCAAAAACATTATAAAAATGACAATTTAAGTTGTTTTTTTAATAAGCTAAATATTGTTTGATTAGTAGTATGCTATTGATAGCAATAGGTAAATCAATATTATTCATGCACTATTCTGCTCATGTTTAAAAAAGACTAAAACTTGTGACCTGATTTTGCACACCATTGTATGTTTACTTTGGTTTTTTGCTGTTTAGTCACCAATGAGTAATTAGGATTGTCTTCTGGTAAGAGAAAATTTTTATTTTCTATTGCAGAACTCAGTGGAAATCCTTCCATTGCCAATGAGGCACATTTGAATGTAGGTGGCAAAGACAAAGTTTATGAAGGAGAGAATGTGGAATTTATCAACAAGGTCTGTAGGAGTACTCTACCCAGAAAATGACAGCCAGACCATCCTCATTATCTTTTAATCAAATACCTGTACAAGTATGCTTTTATTTAATATTAGACTTGTGGGGAATTTTTTTAATTTATAATTTCATGATCATGCATTCAATTAAAAAAAAAAGACTTCTACTTACCTTCTATAAATATAAGTATTGATTTAAAATTTAAATGAAAAATATATTTAATTAAATACAATTAATATGTTGTTTTTTCTTTTTGCCTATATGTACAATAATAAGTTTTCCAATTATTCTTTTAAGGATTTTTGAACTACCCTGAAAAAAATAATATTGATGTTATGTAAAAGTATTGTTGTTCATTGATTGTATATTGCATTGAGAATGTCTCCTGAAAATTTGGTAGCATTATCTTTCAAAATTGTGGGAAAAATAAGACAGAAATTTGGAAAGTTTGTCATAAGTTAATTACAAATTTAAAAAAGGGGCTTTAAAAAACTCCCTCTCTATAAAAGGTAGAAAGATGAAATTGATGTTTTTAAAAAGAATACAGCAAGTCCTTAAAAATGATGTTTCTTTTACAAAGATATTTCCAATTTATGTCAAAGTACCCAAAGCAATAACAAGTTTGCCTAAGTACAGATTGCATGGTCAGTTTGGTAACTGATTATAAAATAGGTTTACATGCTAATACTAAAATTTTTTTAATAAGTTGCTGTAGTGCTCTAAAATAGATTTTAACCTCATGTTTCGATCTTATTAAATATGTGAATATTACATTTTTATCTGGTGGAACTGTTGAGAATGCATTGCCATTTTGAAAACAGAAACATTTGAAATCTGCTTCCTTAAACCATATTTTTTTTAAACTTTTAAACTAATAATTAGTTTGAAAATACATAAAAATGAGTGATCTACCACTTAAAAAATATTGTTTTTCAGGTCAGAAAAGCTATTGAAATACCACCATGGACAATAGAGAGAGTGCCACTGGAATTCATTTGCGCTGTCAGAGAGTGTGGCACTGTTTCCTTTTGAAAGTGCCACACCAACGTGTCATCCCTTTACAGGAGTGCATCGGGAGATATATTTTTCCAGGTTCACATATTGTTTTGGGTGGATATGCAGCTTATGCAAACATATATCAGATCAGACACAGAATCCACAAACACTCTATTGAGGTCCATCAACAAAACTTTCTTCATCCAAAACAAATGTCCCTCGTGTTCACACATGGATTGTAGAAACTATGAGAATGTGCAGGAAGCGTAAACTGAAAATTTTGTCTTTGTATGCATATTTATCTAAATATCTATGTCCTCAAAAGTCATAAAAAAATAATTCCCATTTATTTGGAACAATAAAGAATTTTGGTAAAAGTATGCTTGACGTTTCCCCTTATTTTATCACAGCCTCCATCTTGGTTGCCATGACCTGTTACTTCATGGGTAATTGCACCCAAGATAGCCGCTGTGTAATAAAAAAAAAAATAGTGCAAACACCCATCTAAAATGGGGAGGGGAAAGAGAGAGAGAATGTGCTGTTTTAGCTACTTACAGAGAGAAACGAAATATGGACAAAAACGATAAAATTGAATGGTCGCCCCCTTTCCTGGCAATACATATTAGCCGGTAAATTAATTTTGTGGTGAACATAGCAACTTTATGGTATGCCTCTAGATATGCAGCCAGAAGTGCCAACGACCTGCTGTCGCTCCCTTCCCTCAACTAAAACACTTTAAAATAATGAAAACCCAGCTTACAGTTCCATAGAATACATGTTTACACACTTTTTCAAAGCTCCACTATTTTGTGATGAACATAGCAACTTTACTGTATCTCTCTAGATATTGTGGCAAGTAGTGTCACTCCTTTCCCTCAACTTACACAAGTATGCTATAAAATTTAGCCTTGTTGTAAATATTAAAATTAACCACCCAATGAAATATTAATTTAAAACATTCCTTTGGGGTATTAATAAAAAAAAGAATAGTTAACTCCAAAAATAAAAAAAAGAGAACTCACTCATTAACTCACCTCTGTGTGAAAAATCAGATTTTATCTTAGTAATACACAATAATCGGTAAAATAGCACTTCAAATCCAAAATACCATAATTTTTCAATAGCCAATGCTGAATTCATTACCAAAAATGTTACTCATTCCTATTAATAAACTTAAAATATCTACATAATTGTCTCTTTCATTCTCACATTCATATGCAATGCCAAATTCAAATATCAATAGCCTACTACTACTACATATAATTAGGCACTTTGATTAAAATTTCAAAACATTTTTAAAAATATAAAAATACTACAGCTGTATAGAGCCTGGAGAATAGATTACAAAAACACCAAGATCAACTTTCTAGCTCAAGTGGTTCAAAAGTTATGAATTTTTTAGTAGGGACCTCAAAGGCACTTTTTTACTATGGGATTTTCCTCCACATTTCGTGACCCTCAATTTGCTTTTTTTTTGAATGCCTATAACTTTATTGTAAAATGAGACAAAAATATAAAATTTACAGGGAACATAGTTAAATAAGAGTACTTCTAAATAAAGACACAAAATATAAGTTAGTTTTTGTTAATATTCCGCAAAAATTTTTTTTTAAAATCTGGATTTTTTTCCTTTTAAAACATGTATAAATATGCTGACTCATCACTTATTTGAAATTAATTAATTAATTTTGTTTAAATATTTTTTTAAAAATTTCCCAAGAATCATAATAATAATAATATTCTTTAGATATAAATTTCAAATTTTCTGTGGAATTGTTTAACATTTATAAGTATAAACTAATAATAAACGGATTACTTGTTTCATTTAGTTAAAATTTACGATTACACTTTTTATTTTACCATTTTCTATATATGTATTTTAGTCCCATATCATATGAATGTCTGAATATGAAAAAAAAATAGTATGTCATTTTTTTACAAGTTAGTAATCTTGTTTCACAAATTAAGATGCATTGATAGAATCAACTTTGGTGGTTTATACAAACTAAAATAAGTTCTAGTCATTTGCTTGTGGTAACTATAAGTTTTTATGATTGTTCTTTAATATTATTAATAATATCTTAAGTAATTTTTGGACTATTGTGGCAGAAAGTGTTTTTTTTCTTTGAGAATACAAGGATTATGTAATAATTCTCTTGTGAAATATTGTTATATGTGATTAAATATAGGATATTTCAATATGAAAGGTAAGTGACTATTTTTTTGTTTATATTTTTTCTTAATCTATGCATTAAGAATCATAATATTCATTAAAATATCATTACAAATAACAAATAATGTGTCACACAAATAATGAGTTGGGCCGGAGCTAGGCCTATACTTAAAATACTATACTTTATATATATTAAACTTTCATATTTAATATATTAATTATAATAAAAATGAGGCTAATAATAATTCAGTTTAACCCACTACCCAAGTCAATACCCTTCAATAAAAGCATCAAAACAAGTTAAAATAAAAATATATATTTATGTTGTTAAGATAGGTATCTGTGTTATTAAATTATTTGTTTTTGTTTTTGAATGAGTTATTAGGGGGTAATATGCTGGATTTCCAGAGTAAATCAGGTTATTTAACATAGCAACAAATATTAACGATAATAGGTAATTTTGGGACACACGTGATTAAAATTTCTTGATGAATTTTTGACCAACTGGCTGGGTCTAACTTAGCATGTCTTGGATATGTTGTAGTTAATGCCATTATTTATAAAGTCCCTGAAGTTCAAAGAAAGAATCCTTTCCACAAAAAAAATATGAATGAGTAAAAATTGCATTATTTTACCTTCAATTTTCAAAGTGAAGCCCCAAAATTTTTTGGGGGACTCAAGTGTCTAATCATAACACAACATGTCTACTCTAAGTTATGGGCGGAAATAGAATAAACATACTGGGCTATATATAGTTAAAAAGTCGTAAACAACGTGACTCTCCGTAAATTAAAAAGTGGAGGTCGCCATTTTGACAATGAAATCACGATACCCGGTTTTCGGCACTTCCCGGATCTTACCAAACTACCTAATATAATTTACCAAGTTTTGTCATATCATATAGACTCAATGATTATTATTATTATCATAATGTGTCTACACGTCCGGCGCGCCGGACGTGTAGTGCGCAAGATACACGTCCGGCGACTTGTCACGTGACCGCCGGACATGGCCGGACGGCTAGTAGTTTTTATAATTCCAAACGAAGTACGATATAGTACATCTTGTCTGGTCTTGTGGTAGAGTGGTTGCATGACGATAGGAATGTTTGAGGATCTATACCGGGGATAGGGTCGTTTTTTTCTTCCCATTTTAATTAAAATATTTTGTATATATTTATATTATCATGTTCCTCAGCAACAGTAGTTTCATGAGAAGTTTTTAAATATTTTGTAGCAATTGAAATAATTTAAAATGAAATCTTTAACTTTTATTGGTTGCCACACTGGCCCCTAATTTATTTTATGGATTACTGGTACACAAAAAATAACAAACTAAACAAAAATGTTTACAAGCCACTTTCACTTAAGTTTCTTTTTCTATTATTTGCATTCAAGATACTCAGTACATTATTTGGTAGAGAAATAGATTTTAAAATTAACAATAGTTTTGAATTATTCGCAGTCACGTGACAAGGCTGACCGACACGATATCTCTCGCCACTTTGTTACGGCGGTCATGTGACTTGGTCGCCGGACACTCTGGCCCCTAATTTATTTTATGGATTACTGGTACACAAAAAATAACAAACTAAACAAAAATGTTTACAAGCCACTTTCACTTAAGTTTCTTTTTCTATTATTTGCATTCAAGATACTCAGTACATTATTTGGTAGAGAAATAGATTTTAAAATTAACAATAGTTTTGAATTATTCGCAGTCACGTGACAAGGCTGACCGACACGATATCTCTCGCCACTTTGTTACGGCGGTCATGTGACTTGGTCGCCGGACACATAGTGCGGGAGATAGACGTCCGGCGCGCCGGACGTGTAGACACTGCCATGATTATTATTGTCATTCTAATTCGGTAAAAGTGCAGTTCAGGTGCGTATATTATTTCTTAGCGCATTTCGTATTTTATCATGTAAACTTACGTGTATTCTTTATTAATTAAATCCAGGCAGTTATAGTTAATTAATCCTGACTAATACAGCACTTTTTTTCTTTTTTCTTTGATTTCTAAATCGTCTTTACACCCCAAACCAAAGACGCATAGCCCCATTTGCTTTGTTTTTTTTTTCCCACCCTATGGCCAGATTTTTAATCACCTATAGTATGCTAAACGAAATTTTCAAACTGTAGGCATGTTCACCGAAAAATAAAGAAATACTGGAGAAAGGAAAGAGGGGGGGAGGGGGGAACTTAGATGTTCTGTTTTGGGATTGGTGCCGAAAATTCGTGTTTTTCTCTTACATGTGATGTATAGATGTAATTCCATATGCATATATTCTAAAGGGTGGTGAACTCATGAATTTAATTTTTCCTAAAACTAGATAAATACACGGTGTCGCTCATGATGGCATTAAAAAATTAATTATTTTTTTTAGACGGAAGGATGCCATACATATATATAGCTAACATCTAAATTAATTGGTCTGTAAAAAACACATAAATAATTG
>CAXITT010000184.1:457612-483876 GCA_964033795.1 Lymnaea stagnalis | reverse complement strand
AACAAAAACACACAAAAAATCGATTACAAATTCAATAAAGTACGACTGTTACTATCTGCTCAACCTTTATTGATAGACTCTAACAACAACAAAAAAAAAAAAAAAAAAAAAAAAAAAAAAAAAAAAAAAGGGAAACAAAAAAAAAAAAAAAAAAAAAAAAAAAAAAAAAAAAAAAAAAAAAAAAAAATTAAGGGTTCTCAAGAACTAGGTTTTACCCTCTTCCTCCTACTCCTTGTTGCCAGAGACTTTGCAGCGCTTCTTCTTACACATCTGAGCAACATTTTCTTGATTGAGAAAGCAACTGAGACCCTCATAATTGCTTGAAAATGCTCGTCAGTAAGTTTGGCCCTGAACTTTGACTTGTTAAAGTTCATAGTGGAAAAGAGCTTTTCACAGATAGTTACTCCCAAAATGTCATACGATCCGCATAAACAACCAGGAGATCTCAGTGAAGGTGGAGGGCAATGTTCTCTTTATTGACCAGGCTTGACTGTTTTTTTCATCCATCTCCCTGACCTTAGAATTGCACTGAAGATCAATTAGCTCCATTTGAAGCGCAAAATGAGGGGGGGGGGGGCGCATCTTCATGGATAAAAGGTCAGCAGAAATTTAAAAAGTTGCTCTGTCTGTTTTGAAATCTAAAAACATGTGATCAAATTCTTCCTGTAGCTTTGCAATGGCATCAGTATACTTACTACTGAATGGTGTGCCCGAGTACATGAGCAATTTACATGTTGGGCGATGTCAGAGGTTTCTCAAAGAACCATAACACAAGTTTTGTGCAGAATACCATGACATTGTCATAGGCAACACTGACAAGCTACCCCTGGTCTTATAACTTCTTGTTGAGTACATTCAGCTCCTGAGTAATGTCGACGGGAGAGTGGACCGCAAACGCTTTAAACGCAGCGTTTTCTTTCGATCGGACGTCCCCCAGGCCGCCGCACGGGTGGGGGGACCCGGCGTCTTATAGCCCGTGTGGAGGGGGGTATTAAGAGCTCGCGCTTCAAGACCCACCGACGCTATTTCCCATTGTGACGTATTTAGTAATGTTGACAAGAAAAGCCAAGTCCATTAGCAATTTGGGATCACTTAGTCCAGGAACAACCACCACATCCTTCTCCCTAAAGGTTTTAAATGAAAAAACTTGTTCAAACAGTAGGCAGGAGGAAGTAGTATGTATGAATTATTGATGCGAAGGAATATACTACTGTACGTAGAATAACTTTTTTATTTTTTTTATTTTTAGAAAAGGCCTGATTTACTAACTCTATTTTGAAACATACCAAGCTGACATGCTCGGAATTTACCCCACTCGTTAACAATAGCGGCAATTTTAATCGGGATTTTTTTATACTGTGTCAGAAATCTACGATTTACACAATTATTGTTGTGGTTTACCTACTAACTAACTTTTCAACCTCTTCTCAAAACCGCACGTTGGCCAGGTTTGTCTCATAAAATGCTATAAAAGAAAAAAAATCAATTTTATAACGGATTTTACCATTATAGTAAATGTCCAAATCTATACAAACATAATATGCATCAGAATTAAACTAGTCGTTGAGATTTGATTGAACCTGTCGCGGAGGCTCACATTATTGATACGAGAATGGGGAAAACGCACGGACCGCTTTAACACTAAACTTTTCTGTCATGTAGCGGGCCGCAAAATATTATCCTCGGGCCGCAAATGGCCCGCGGGCCGCGAGTTTGAGACCCCTGCTCTAGCCTCTAGATATGCAGAGGGCCCCGAAATTGATTTTTTTCCTTATTTATGCGCTATATAAATAAAATTAGAAACAAAGATTCCTACATGAATGGATGAATCTAGACCAAACTTAATACACATACACTTGATTATCTACTTTCAAATACCGAAGGATACTGATCTCATACTATTCACTCGTTTGGGCCGGGGGCACCATTTCAGTTTTCCTTATATACGCTATATAAATATCGAAAGGCATAGACAATACTATAGGTTATATGTGAATTGATGGATATAGGCCATGCTTGGTAGCAATACACGTCATTATTCGTATTGAATATCGTTGGATGAAATATAAATTAAATAATATCCCATCTATTCAGGGCCGGTCTAGACTTTTCAGAAAGTTCGATACTTAAAAAAGGAATATATATGGCAATTATAAACCTATTTTAATGGGATATCTTTTAAATTGTCACTTTGTTATTTAAGGGTTGTCCATTAATTACGTCAACACTTTTTAAGCAATTTTTGACCCCCTCCCCCCACCTTGTCAACAACTGTCAAACTTTCAATGACCTCCCCCCCTATTTAATTATGTCAACATATTAATTATGCCCCCCCCCGCCCCCCCCACCAAAATAAAATAAAATAAATAATTGTATTATAAATACATATTACTTTGTGCTGATCTATTTTAATTACAATGACATTTTAGGAAAACCATTTCATTACATCTTTAGCTTGTTAATCAACAAGTTAAAACGTTTTAACACTTAAATTTTATAATACAGAATCAATTGAAAGTTTGTTTAAGACATAATATCTTTATTTGTGGTATAAATATGATTATTGTCAGTAAAGCTGACAGTTATGGTACAGTTTCTAGCTGCTA
Source organism: Lymnaea stagnalis (assembly GCA_964033795.1). NCBI lineage: Eukaryota > Metazoa > Mollusca > Gastropoda > Lymnaeidae > Lymnaea > Lymnaea stagnalis. The sequence continues at coordinate 481,270 of CAXITT010000184.1, read as the reverse complement.
TTATCTTCCTAAGGAGTAGCCAGGTTTGCTCTATCGTAACAATGGGCATCAGGGACACTATTTGGGTAGGGTAGAGGGGCATTTGCCCCCACCCCCTAATTTGCAGGTTTTATTTACATTGCTATGTACTATGGCGTCTCCAGTAATAAAAAAAACTTAGCAAGCCGACAAGTTTTGGTTTTTGCCCCACCCCCACTCCTGAAATAAACATGAAATGACGCCCCTGATTGGCATAGTCTATAGTAGCAGATTGATCATTTTCATCTTGCGGCACTGATATACCAGACAAGTCAACATCATCCTCATCTAACTATTCAGCTCTTAAAATAGAACCATTGTCAGTGTGAGCAATAATTGCCATGAGCGCTCTCTGTCTCCTGGCAGCTCATTGCATTAATCGCACCCATTTGTGTTGAGGAGCAGGTGCTAATTTCTGATGCATTGTCGAAGCTGTTGAACTTGCTATTTAGCAGCTATTTCAACATGAATTGTGATGCAAAATAGATGTTACAGATTTTGAAAACCCGTTCAAGCAGCGATGTTATTATTGTTACTCACTTTACATTCCCCTAATTCTCAAAGTATCGTATTCCTACTCTATTGATATCATTTATCTTAACTGCACATGACTCTTGAACCGTGTCCTTGTTCCATACCTGCAACAGAACCTACAGGTGAAGAGAGGCCAACTTTTGACTTCTCTTGCACTAACACCGTGTGCTAACATTCTGACCAGCCATCTACAGTGCATAAACACACATTAAATAAATCTTATATTGTTAAAAGCTTTAAAATTATGACTATTTACACTCATTTACACTTATAATTTTCTTTAAATAATGTAATAACCAGTCAATTTTTAAGAGAAAAATTTTGATAGAGAAAACATGATTGTTGACGTCAACTAATCTAAACCCCCTCCCTCCTCAACAACTGTCAAACATTTCCAACCCCCCCCCCTTATTTTGTTGACGTAATTAATGGACGCGCGGAATAGACTAACAATACCCGGGGGGGGCCCATCTCAGGCAAAGCTAAATCGGTACAATTATGGTATCCCCTCCCCCCCCCCGGCGGCTGAGGCCCCTCTTTCAACTTAAATTTCAACTTTCTCTAAAGACAGCCTTCTAATCCTACCGGGAACAAAATCCAACTGGGAACATGATGCTCCCGAGGAACAGGATTCTAATGTCCAACATCCAATAGTAAATTAAAACTCACTGGTAACGCGATCCCATCGGGTAACGTGATCTAATCGGGATCCTATCGGGAAATGGGATCCCATCGGAGAAAAGAATCCCATCGGGAAACGGTATCTCACCAGAAATCGGACTACAACCGTGATCGGATCCAAAGGGTCCGGATACCGACGGGATCGGGATTCTAGTATGATAATATGATGTGAAATTAGTTCATCACAATAAATATTGTTATTATAAAAATATTATGAGCATTCATCAGGATTTCGTTTGTTCATCAAGAAGAAGAAAAAATTTACATTTGACATCTATATAAATTTGGATAAACTATAATGAAAACAATATATTTTCTATGGGGAAAAGAAGTTGTAAAGTAAAGGGTAATTTTCATTTTCACATAATGACTATAAGGAAATTGACAGTGAATGACTTTAAGTTATGACTATGTCACATGTATATGAGACTGTTATATGTCCATAGTATAAAATATGAAAGTGTGAAGTATATGTCAAATATGAAAATATGAAAATTGAAATGATGATTAAAATTAAAGTAGACAAGTTATATAAAATAACCTTAAATGTGGCAAATCAAAAATTAATAATGATTGTGTTAGTTATTTTGTTTTCCTTTAATATATATTTCTCTATGAATTTATTAACACAGAAATGCTCTCAAAGTAATAATTATTGTGTTTTATTTAAAGTTGAAAGGTCGAAAAAAAATTCCAATACAAGGGAAGCAAAGTTATGAAAATAAGAATCTTAAATTATTTTATTGTAGTTACTTCCCTTAAAAATAAAAACATAAAACACATGAATATGAACATTTCCATTATTTAATATTTATTTGCATTTCAATGATATGCTAATAACAAGTTGTTTGTGTGACCATAGAAAATATTGCTATCTTTCTCTTTATATTACATATCTATCGTGATTTTAACAGATTCATTGTGATACATTTTTAAATTCTAAAAATACTAAAATTAAATTAAAAATGCTAGATCTCTTACTTAAAGAATCACGAACGTCAAAGTTCAAAGGTCATACATTTTTCTAAATAAAATAGTCCGTCCGATCGTGCTATCAACTCAGAATAACAGTTTTCCGATTCCCTTATTTGATCTTGGACTTGGATGCAACCATATCTATTCGCCAACAGTAATAAATTTATAACGATTTAAATTTACCTATTCGATAATTGAAATGGCTGCAGCTGACTTAGCCGTTGGTAAATGGGATTTAGAGAATTCTGAGAACTTTGACGAATACATGAAAGAATTAGGTAGGATCAAAGCATCTAGTCTTAGTAATATAATAATAGTACTAGTTCAGTATTAATTAATTTAATATTAATATTTTTTTTTTTAATTTTGGCATTGTAATTATGTTTTTTTATTCTAAGCCTCACAGACCTGAGGCCTATTATATATTATACTTATAGTCATAAATATTAAACAACAAAATTATATTAGTAATTAGCATTATCATTAAGTTAAAATTGAATATCCAGGGGTCAGCAACTTTTTTTAAAACTCGGAACTACATACGAAATTGACTGAACTGCCACGCCACTGATGCGGTTGCGTTGTCTGTTGAACTTGAGGTAGTGGGGAATTATTTCGCCACCCGCTTTTGTTTTTAGAAAGTGAAAAAAAGTGGATAATCATTTCAATTAAGGCAAGGCATTCGTTCAATTAAAGAGGGTAGGCCTAAATTATACAATTACAATGAACGTATTTTAGTGAGCGGAAATGTGCACTATCCCCAAATATAGACCTGTACTCAAGTGTACCGGCACTGGGTAGTATTAAAAAATATTATTAATAAGTTATAGGTATAATTATTACATTTTAAAAAAGGGACATTGTACGCTTGATGTTTAGCACCGGAGATGCTGATGAGTTAGTTGGGGATTGTTACTAGAGTTAGCTCTTCTCTTTTATTAGGTACTTCCGTATTGTCCGGAAATTCCAGAAAACGGGTATCGTAATTTCGTTGTCAAAATGGCGACCTCCACTTTTTAGTTTACTGAGGGTATTGCTGTTTCGCCTTTTATATTCAATTATTTAAAGCCAACATCTTGCTTGTTGTAATGAGAGTTCGTTTAATTTTTTTTTTCAAGGTTAAAGCTTTGAAAATTGAAGTTAAAAAAATAGGTAAACTTCACTCATCAATAACTTTTAAAAAAAAAAAAAAAAATCTTATTTAGTTTATATGTTTATTTACAACATATCCAAAATTCATGAGTGTAGTCCATCGGCAGACTTCAAAAACGAAAGTCAGAGAGGTAATTTTTTTAGCTATTTAATTTGTCATCATGGCAACCGTGCTTGTCTGCTTATTGCCAATTATCGATAGCAGCCGTGGGGTAGTAGTAATTAATTTTAAATAAATAAAAAAATGGTTTTAAAAAATAATTAACTATTTATTGGTTTAGTTTATGATTATGATCTATCAGTGATTTTAATTTTGAGGTTAGTTGCCATGGACTTTGAATTAAAATTGATAAGCACTTGTTTTGACTTAGTATTATATTATATATATATATATATATTTATAAACTAATTATTAAACCATATAATTAAATAAACTATGTATATATGTTTACATATTAGTACAGTTTTTTAACTAGCTTGGAAATTAAAGCAGAATATATTAACAGCTCGTTTTTTAAAACATTTTGCCGATAGCATGTGGTTCGAATATAAACATCCTGTCAAAAAATTTAAATCTCGAAGCAAAATGGGAATGGAATAATATAAATATTTGACTCAATTTACTACGATACAAACATTGGCACTACCAGCGGCTCATGGCCTTAACGAAAGAAACACCCAGCTGCTCCCACCGGCTCATGGTAGTTAATGGATTTTGACTTTTCTGACCTCTTCTGGATTTATAAAATGTATAAATTATAAAAGTGTATTTGATTTTTGTTGTTAATTTTTTATATTTTTTTATTGTCTTTTTAAATGTCTTAAAAGGGGTGAATTTTTTAGCCAGCATGTTTTTGCACTACTTTTTTTTTTTCAAACAGCCACCATCTTCATTGTCATGACACGTCTGTTGTCATGGCAACACAAATGGTGGCATTGTGAAAAAAAAGAAGGGCAAAAACACTGTAAAACAGGGGAAATGTCAATTACCAAATGAAAAGCTTAATCTGGAGCCACAGGTTGCAGACCGATGATATAGTTAGGCCTATCATCTTACCATACATATCTTGTATATCTCAGCTGATTTTAGCATTTAGTGTTTCACTATTTATCAATCAATCATTATTTATTTCATTGTAGAACAAGTTGTCTTCAACAAAATAAATTTTTAACTTATTAAATGATTTAGACTAGACCTAATATTATCTTATATACTGATATAAGTTATTGGTGACTTAAATCGACATTTAAAACTTTAGTCTCCACTCTACATGCAAATATTTCCCCCTCTTTTTAAAATTTCTGATTGAGAAGGTTTCTGAATGAATTATAGAAACTGAAAGGAATGATGTTATGAATTATAAAATTAAATTTTTTGTTTGTTTTTTTTCCTCAGGAGTCGGTTTCGCAACTCGTCTGATTGGTAATAAAGCAAAGCCAAGGCAGGAGATTAGTATAGACAATGGAGAGTGGACTATTAAAACTTCAACATCACTTTCTGGGACAGAAATCAAATTTAAGCCAGGTGTACCTTTCCAGGAAAAAACTATGGATGGAAGGAATGTCACTGTAAACATTTCTTTTGTGTAGATATTTTTTAAGAAACCAATTTTAGCACAAGCATGGCCATCAAAAACGTGTTATTTATTAATATTTACTGGCCAGTTAGGATTTTACAAAACTAACTAAAAAAGGGTTGGACCATGATAAAGCATTCAAGTAGATTAATGAGACACACATAGTGTAAATAAAACAATTATAACTACACAAAATACAAATTCAAACATTTCGGCATATTTCTTAATCAGTACAAGAGAAGAGATTCATATAAGTACAAATGAAATGTACATAATATATATATATAGCCTACAGATATATATGCATGTGTGTGTATATATAAATATATGTGTGTATGTATGCATGTATGTGTATATATATATATATATATATATATATATATATATATATATATATATATATATATATATATATATATATATATATATATATATATATATATATATATATATATATATAGGTAAATATATATATGTATACATATCCTACGTAAAACTGAAAGAAAAGGATAAGAATGGGCATAAGTCCCTAATGGAAACAAAGCTGAGAAGACCAGCAAAGCAAGTGTGTGGAACTACAATTTAAAAACCTACAGGAAAAAGACATTACAGCCATGAAAAATGTATATGGTTTATACCCTATGGAGTCTATGTACCAAATCTTGTTATTAATTTGTTTTCCATGTAAATTCTTCTATCAAGTGAATTACTGGGATACAATATATCAGTAACTGCAATGTATAATATTCCATAATGGTTAGCACTATTGAAATGTGTAGAAACAAGACAAAGGACTTATTTATATATTGATGCTGTACAGGTGTTCTCTAAAACGATCTCCAAGGCGATGACCTGTCTCTCCTACATTTGATTTTCCACACTTTTTACTAAGGATGGTGTAAATCACATTGCGACTTGGTAAAACCATCTTTGATTCTGAATATTTTCAGAAATCTTATAAACTTCAAATTTAAAGGGACATGTGTTACCGCTGTTATGGTTGCAGCTTTTGGTGCCTTTAAAGCAAAGACATGGCTTCTTACAAGCATGTCTCTAAGGCTCTTGTCCTTCAGAAAGTGAAAAGAGGATTTTTGAAAATCTGATTAGTTACAGGGTCTGCCATAAGGATGGACCCTTTTTTGATAACTAAATAATGAGCTATAAGGTTGTGGGAATTAAAAGTTAAAGTGTATTTAAACTGTGAGAATGAGTGTCTTTCAATGAATCATGTCTGGTTATACCTTTAATTCGAGTGACGGCTGCTTCTAATTTACCTCTGATTATCATTAATATTTCAGTCAACTTGCACCATTGATGGCAACAAGCTAATCCAGAACCAAAAAGCTGAAAAAGACAAACTTGACAGCAATATAGTTAGAGATTTCAAAAAGGATTCTTTTCTTATGGTATGGCATACTTTTTCACTTCTGTTCTTTTTTTATAAGGTGACAAATACTACTTCTTGGTCTGTTTCTTCTAAAATATCCACACATTTTCCTTTCCACCAACTCAGTTTTTTATGTTAATTTCATGAACATATACATTGGAGGGTGGGGGGTGTGTAAATAGTAGCTTATAATGAGCTTGTCCGATGTACAGATATCTCTGATTCTTTATGTTGGTTTGGAGACTTTTCTACCATTATTTTGTTCAATACCTGGTATTGTTCTGAAGAAAAACATGCCTTTTGCACACAAGATTTAATGAGGTCTGTTGGAGCTACAAATAAACAATCATATACATTATAAATATCTTAGCTATGTTCAGTCCAATACTCAATGATAAGAAACAACTGGGGCAAGTTACAGTCTGCTATCACCATGTTATTTATTGTATAATCAGAAAAGGTTATCTCCTTTTTTAAGTATCATTGATTTCTGATTTGGGTCAGGGACAAGAAGAAAGCTAATAGCCGTGAAACATAAAATTTATCCAAGTTTTATATTTTTTTATTTCAAACACGGAACTCCCGAAATCACAATTAATGTCAACAAGAAAAATGACCTGTTTGTTATTATTACACTGAGCACTCTTGTATAAAGTGCAAATAATTTCTGTATGAAAAGTGCTAAAAAAATGTAATTACAAATAAATTACGTATTGTGAAAATTGAAGCTCTGTGCAAAAGCTTCTCCAATTGTAATTTTATATCATGATGTGCAATCAAGACAAGTGTAAAAACATTTAGTTTGCTTTGAGACATCGTGTTAATAAAGAGATTCGCAATGCTGAGACTAGGCACAGTTGTTATGGGAAGGTTTCGGTCCAGTAATCCAAGGTTGGCACAGTTGTTATGGGAAGGTTTCGGTCCAGTAATCCAAGGTTGGCACAGCTGTTGTGGGGAGGTTTGGGTCCAGTAATCCAAGGTTGGCACAGTTGTGGTCGGGAGGTTTGGGTCCAGTAATCCAAGGTTGGCACAGTTGTGGTGGGGAGGTTTGGGTCCAGTAATCCAAGGTTGGCACAGTTGTGGTGGGGAGGTTTGGGTCCAGTAATCCAAGGTTGGCACAGTTGTGGTGGGGAGGTTTGGGTCCAGTAATCCAAGGTTGGCACAGTTGTGGTGGGGAGGTTTGGGTCCAGTAATCCAAGGTTGGCACAGTTGTTGTGGGGAGGTTTGGGTCCAGTAATCCAAGGTTGGCACAGCTGTGGTGGGGAGGTTTGGGTCCAGTAATCCAAGGTTGGCACAGTTGTGGTGGGGAGGTTTGGGTCAAATATTTAGTTTAATTTCTATCCTACCATATTTTACCAAATGACAAAATTGATATTTCTCAGACTTTGACTGCTGGCAAGGTGACATGCACCAGGGAGTACAAGAAAGTGAATTAAAACATTGAATCTCTTCTAACTGTGACAAGCCGATGCATCAGATGCATGCTTCTGGTGGACTGCTGCTTTTTATGTTACATTATTTTTAAAGAAAGCAGTTTTCAATTGTATTTATTTATTTAGTCATATTTGTTTAAAATGAACCAGTAAATGTGTTTGGCCATCACTGCAAATGATAGAAGCTAAATTTTCTAAATAAATATACCTTGAGTTTTACTGAAAAGGCGAGGCCTTATGTTGGGAAGTATTGGTTTTTGAAAGTGTTTCTGAAGCTATTTAAAATAAATAGTCTTTTACAATAGACCAGCACCTATGGGATGGACGTTTTTGTACCAGCTATTCTGTGAATAGCACATTAATTATTTATTGATCCACCCTGGACCTCACAACAATTTGACTGAGTTCTCAATGATGTGATGGCATTTTAGTTTTACTCACCATCTGTCAGCATAAGATTATTTTGTATGTCCCACGCATTTTAAACCACTTTTATTATACAGGGGCCAGATGTTCTGGGAGCTTAATGTTTTACCTATGGTCAACAATATATGCCACCACTTTTATAACTATGGGTCAGATGTTTCAGCTTTAAGTTTTAACCTTTGTTTAGCCATATATATCACCACTTTATTTGATGTGGATGTTTTAGTATTGAGTTTAATCTATGTTTAACCAAATATATCACCACTTTATTTGATGTGGGTCAGATGTTTTAGTATTGAGTTTAATCTATGTTTAGCCAAATATATCACCACTTTAGTTGATGTGGGTCAGATTTTTCTTACTTCTAGGAGACTTTATCGGTACCAGTATTCAGACCATGGGACTTTCCCTCTCAATAAATCTTTAAAATGCTGCCTAAGAAGAAAGTCACTTGTGTTATTATCAGAAGAGGTTAGGAGAGCACTAAAAAGCCACTAGAATTTTGCTAGGGTCGTTCAATCAGCTGGACTATTTGCACTTTAGTCATATTGAGAATGTTCCTTATCTAGACGTTAGTTCCTCCCTACATTTTAAGATGTTCTATTAAATGTGTTGTGTTTTTTTAAATAATCCCTTTGCTACATTTACTGAATATTTCTAGAAGAATTTTTAATTTCTCAAGGTTACATGTTAATTAGATCCATTTATTTCTACACTAATTATTGTAGTGTTGATTTTTGTCAACATTTTTATTTAAATTTTGTGAGCTTGTTCCATTTTAAAGTTCAGTACAATTTTTAATGCAATGCTGGACTTGAAGTTTGAAGTCAAAATGATACATTTTGTCAGAATAAAGTAATGAGGAAAATAATGAACTTAATTTGTTTTTTAAAGAATGTTGTTTTATTTTAAATTTATCAAACGTGCAGCAATAGGGCGTATTTAGGCTTGAACACAGTTCAGTACCAAAAAGTTCATTTTTGTGTGTGGATGCTAACATACTTTTTTTATAGTTGGAGAGCATCACTGTCTTCAAACTACCCTGTGAAGTACTTTGTCATGGACGTTGATTAGGAAATAGTACCATCACTGTCTTCAAACTACCCCATGAAGTACTTTGTCATGGACGTTGATTAGGAAGTAGTACCATCCCTATCTTCAAACTACTCCATGAAGTACTTTGTCATGGACATTGATTAGGAAGTAGTACCATCACTGTCTTCAAACTACCCCATGAAGTACTTTTTTATGGACATTGCTTAGGAAGTAGTACCATCACTATCTTCAAACTACCTCATGAAGTACTTTGTTATGAACATTGATTAGGAAGTAGTACCATCACTATCTTTAAACTACCCCATGAAGTACTTTGTCATGAACATTGATTAGGAAGTAGTACCATCACTGTCTTCAAATTACCCTGTGAAGTAATTTGTCATGACCGTTGATTAGGAAGTAGTACCATCACTGTCTTCAATCTACCCCATGAAGTACTTTGTCATGGACATTGATTAGGAAGTAGTACCATCACTGTCTTCAAATTACCCTGTGAAGTCATTTGTCATGAACATTGATTAGGAAGTAGTACCATCACTATCTTCAAACTACCTCATGAAGTACTTTGTCATGGACATGATTAGAAAGTAGTACCATCACTGTCTTCAAATTACCCTGTGAAGTCATTTGTCATGAACATTGATTAGGAAGTAGTACCATCACTATCTTCAAACTACCTCATGAAGTACTTTGTCATGGACATTGATTAGGAAGTAGTACCATCACTGTCTTCAAATTACCCTGTGAAGTCATTTGTCATGAACATTGATTAGGAAGTAGTACCATCACTATCTTCAAACTACCTCATGAAGTACTTTGTCATGGACATTGATTAGGAAGTAGTACCATCACTGTCTTCAAATTACCCTGTGAAGTCATTTGTCATGAACATTGATTAGGAAGTAGTACCATCACTATCTTCAAACTACCTCATGAAGCACTTTGTCATGAACATTGATTAGGAAGTAGTACCATCACTATCTTCAAACTTCCCCATGAAGTACTTTGTCATGAACATTGATTTGGAAGTAGTACCATCACTATCTTCAAACTACCTCATGAAGTACTTTGTCATGAACATTGATTAGGAAGTAGTACCATCACTATCTTTAAACTACCCCATGAAGTACTTTGTCATGAACATTGATTTGGAAGTAGTACCATCACTATCTTCAAACTACCCCATGAAGTACTTTGTCATAGACATTCATTTGGAAGTAGTACCATCACTATTTTCAAACTACCCCATGAAGTACTTTGTCATAGACATTCATTTGGAAGTAGTACCATCACTATTTTTAAACTACCCCATGAAGTACTTTGTCATGGACATTCATTTGGAAGTAGTACCATCACTATCTTTAAACTACCTCATGAAGTACTTTGTCATGGACATTCATTTGGAAGTAGTACCATCACTATCTTTACACTACCCCATGAAGTACTTTGTCATGAACATTCATTTGGAAGTAGTACCATCACTATCTTTAAACTACCTCATGAAGTACTTTGTCATGAACATTGATTAGGAAGTAGTACCATCACTATCTTCAAACTACCCCATGAAGTACTTTGTCATGAACATTGATTTGAAGTAGTACCATCACTATCTTCAAACTACCACATGAAGTACTTTGTCATGAACATTGATTTGGAAGTAGTACCATCACTATCTTCAAACTACCCCATGAAGTACTTTGTCATAGACATTGATTAGGAAGTAGTACCATCACTATCTTCAAACTACCCCATGAAGTACTTTGTCATGGACATTGATTAGGAAATAGTACCATCACTATCTTCAAACTACCTCATGAAGTACTTTGTCATGAACATTGATTAGGAAGTAGTACCATCACTATCTTCAAACTACCTCATGAAGTACTTTGTCATGAACTTTGATTAGGAAGTAGTACCATCACTATCTTCAAACTACCCCATGAAGTACTTTGTCATGAACATTGATTTGGAAGTAGTACCATCACTATCTTTAAACTACCCCATGAAGTACTTTGTCATGAACATTGATTAGGAAGTAGTACCATCACTATCTTTAAACTACCCCATGAAGTACTTTGTCATGGACATTCATTTGGAAGTAGTACCATCACTATCTTTAAACTACCTCATGAAGTACTTTGTCATGAACATTGATTAGGAAGTAGTACCATCACTATCTTCAAACTATCCCATGAAGTACTTGGTCATAGACATTGATTAGGAAGTAGTACCATCACTATCTTCAAACTACCCCATGAAGTACTTTGTCATAGACATTGATTAGGAAGTAGTACCATCACTATCTTCAAACTACCCCATGAAGTACTTTGTCATGAACATTGATTAGGAAGTAGTACCATCACTATCTTCAAACTACCCCATGAAGTACTTTGTCATGAACATTGATTAGGAAGTAGTACCATCACTATCTTCAAACTACCCCATGAAGTACTTTGTCATAGACATTGATTAGGAAGTAGTACCATCACTATCTTTAAACTATCCCATGAAGTACTTTGTCATAGACATTCATTTGGAAGTAGTACCATCACTATCTTCAAACTACCCCATGAAGTACTTTGTCATGAACATTGATTAGGAAGTAGTACCATCACTATCTTCAAACTACCCCATGAAGTACTTTGTCATGAACATTCATTTGGAAGTAGTACCATCACTATCTTCAAACTACCCCATGAAGTACTTTGTCATGAACATTGATTAGGAAGTAGTACCATCACTATCTTCAAACTACCCCATGAAGTAATTTGTCATGAACATTCATTTGGAAGTAGTACCATCACTATTTTCAAACTACCCCATGAAGTACTTTGTCATAGACATTCATTTGGAAGTAGTACCATCACTATTTTTAAACTACCACATGAAGTACTTTGTCATGGACATTCATTTGGAAGTAGTACCATCACTATCTTTAAACTACCTCATGAAGTACTTTGTCATGGACATTCATTTGGAAGTAGTACCATCACTATCTTTAAACTACCCCATGAAGTACTTTGTCATGAACATTCATTTGGAAGTAGTACCATCACTATCTTTAAACTACCTCATGAAGTACTTTGTCATGAACATTGATTAGGAAGTAGTACCATCACTATCTTCAAACTACCCCATGAAGTACTTTGTCATGAACATTGATTAGGAAGTAGTACCATCACTATCTTCAAACTACCCCATGAAGTACTTTGTCATGAACATTCATTTGGAAGTAGTACCATCACTATCTTCAAACTACCCCATGAAGTACTTTTTCATAAACATTGATTAGGAAGTAGTACCATCACTATCTTCAAACTACCCCATGAAGTACTTTGTCATGGACATTCATTTGGAAGTAGTACCATCACTATCTTTAAACTATCCCATGAAGTACTTTGTCATAGACATTCATTAGGAAGTAGTACCATCACTATAATAAAAAAAACTACAATGTAAGAGGTTAACTTTGTAGGCCTTCCATTAAACTTAGTGTGATGTTACCTTTGTAATACCCGGGTAGATGGGACTCGTCAACCTTTGAAGGCAAATCATCTATAAGAGTAGGAAACTCTGAATTCAAAACCTAGAGATGGAGTCCTGTAGGCGGATAACATTGGTACAATGAAACATTCCGGCAACTCCTGTGACGTCACTGGTGCCAAGCTGTAGTATGCCCTTGATGTTCACTTGGGTTATCCAGCGGCGTGGAGAGAGGAGATTTGCTGGTGGAGAGAGGAGATTTGGTGGTGGAGAGAGGAGATTTGCTGGTGGAGAGAGGAGATTTGGTGGTGGAGAGAGGCGAGTTGGTGGTGGAGAGAGGAGATTTGCTGGTGGAGAGAGGAGATTTGGTGGTGGAGAGAGGAGATTTGCTGGTGGAGAGAGGAGATTTGGTGGTGGAGAGAGTCGAGTTGGTTGTGGAGAGAGGAGATTTGCTGGTGGAGAGAGGAGATTTGCTGGTGGAGAGAGGAGATTTGGTGGTGGAGAGAGGCGATTTGCTGGTGGAGAGAGGCGATTTGCTGGTGGAGAGAGGCGATTTGCTGATCCGCATTTTAAAAAAAAATTAAGGACAAATCGGTTTGTGTTTAAATTGGGACCACTAGGTATGTGTTTAAATTGGGACCACTAGGTTTGTGTTTAAATTGGGACCACTAGGTATGTGTTTAAATTGGGACCACTAGGTATGTGTTTAAATTGGGACCACTAGGTATGTGTTTACAGTGGAAATTTAGGGTATGTGTGGAAATTAAGGTATGTATTTAAATTGTGACTAATAGAAACGGTTTTAAATTGGGAAATGTAGTAACGTGTGCCTGTGGGACCACTCGGTAAGTGTTGAACTTGGGACCACTAGGTAAGTGTTGAACTTGGGACCACCAGGTGTGCGTTTACATTAGAACTGCTTATACTACTTTGTTTTCAAGTAGAGCACAACCCAAGGGAAGGGACGGTTTGTTTGTCCAACATTGCATGTGATCTGTAAGCCAGGTTTTCTCCAAAAAGTAGGTCAAAGTATTTATGAGAGCATGATAGGTCACCTTGTGCTATTGGATCAGTGATTTATATACCAAAGTTTTACTGGACTTAGTTTATTATCGCTCTTAAAATTGAACAATCTTCACACACAATTCCCCCCCCCCCCCCCCNTGGTAACTATAGACATTAACGCAAGCCTAGGAAAATCAGCTGTCCACTGGTAACTATAGACATTAACGCAAGCCTAGGAAAATCAGCTGTCCACTGGTAACTATAGACATTAACGCAAGCCTAGGAAAATCAGCTGTCCACTGGTAACTATAGACATTAACGCAAGCCTAGGAAAATCAGCTGTCCACTGGTAACTATAGACATTAACGCAAGCCTAGGAAAATCAGCTGTCCACTGGTAACTATAGACATTAACGCAAGCCTAGGAAAATCAGCTGTCTAGTGGAAACTATAGTTATAAGCTTGAGCTACCATTTGAAAGTTTGTGCTACCAGTTGAAAGCTTGTGATACCATTTGAAAGTTTGTGCTACCAGTTGAAAGCTTGTGCTACCATTTGAAAGTTTGTGCTACCAGTTGAAAGCTTGTGATACCAGTTGAAAGCTTGTGCTACCATTTGAATGTTTGTGCTACCAGTTGAAAGCTTGTGATACCAGTTGAAAGCTTGTGCTACCAGTTGAAAGCTTGTGATACCAGTTGAAAGCTTGTGTTTTTAGTTGTAAGCTTGTGCTACCAGTTGAAAGCTTGTGATACCAGTTGAAAGCTTGTGATACCAGTTGAAAGCTTGTGTTTTTAGTTGTAAGCTTGTGCTACCAGTTGAAAGCTTGTGATACCAGTTGAAAGCTTGTGCTACCAGTTGAAAGCTTGTGCTACCAGTTGAAAGCTTGTGCTACCAGTTGAAAGCTTGTGATACCAGTTGAATGCTACCAGTTGAAAGCTTGTGCTACCAGTTGAAAGCTTGTGCTACCAGTTGAAAGCTTGTGATACCAGTTGAATGCTACCAGTTGAAAGCTTGTGCTACCAGTTGAAAGCTAGTGCTACCAGTTGAAAGCTTGTGCTACCAGGTGAAAGCTTGTGCTACCAGTTGAGAGCTAGTGATATGAATGCTACCAGTTGAAAGCTTGTGCTACCAGTTGAAAGCTTGTGCTACCAGTTGAAAGCTTGTGATACCAGTTGAATGCTCCCAGTTGAAAGCTTGTGCTACCAGTTGAAAGCTTGTGCTACCAGTTGAAAGCTTGTGCTACCAGTTGAAAGCTTGTGCTACCAGTTGAAAGCTTGTGATACCAGTTGAATGCTACCAGTTGAAAGCTTGTGCTATTAGTTGAAAGCTGGTAATACCAGTTGTAAGCTTGTGCTACCAGTTGAATGCTACCAGTTGTAAGCTTGTGCTACCAGTTGAATGCTACCAGTTGAAAGCTTGTGCTACCAGCAGGGGGGCCATTTCAGGTGGTTTTGTTCAGGGAAGAGGACAAACCCAAAACTTGGTCGGCTTGTTAAGTTGTTGATTATTCGAGGCGCCACAGAATATAGCAATTTTAATAAAACCTGCAAATTCGGAAGGGGGGGGGAGAGACAAATGCCCCTCCCTGCTCTACCCAAATGACGTCCCTGGTTGAAAGCTTGTTCTACCACTTGATAGCGTTTGTTTTAGTTAGTGAAATGAGTTAATTTTAACATCGTTGGGGTGGGGGGAGACTTAAAGTATAATAATAATAATAATAAAGTTTATTTCAAAAACACGCTTCATCTTTAAAGGCTCGAAGCGCGGTACAAAGTCAACAAAAAACAAATCTATAATTTACCACATTTTTTTTTTAAACAAACGCAACACTACAAAACTAATTGCAAGCATACCAAGTCAAAGTCTTTCTACCCATTTCAACCCTAAGCAACACAGCCAATATGTATTAAATGGAAGATATGGTAGACAATCATCCCAGAATGTGTTTGCGAAATAGATGTGTCTTTAAATCGGTTTTAAAGGACTCCAGTGTCTGATTGTTTCTGAGATCGACAGGAAGGGCGTTCCAAATTGTTGGACAAGCAGATGCGAAAGTGCGCTTTCCGTAAGGCTCAAGGCGATCACGTGGTGTCGAGAGTTTGCTAGTGTGTGATGAGCGGAGTTGTCTAGTGGGTACATAAGGCGTCAGCAGCTCTTTCAGATAGGACGGCGCCAGGTCATGTAAGCAGCGGTAGCACAAAGTTGCGATTTTGTACTCAATGCGAGCGCGGACCGGCAGCAAATGCGACTCTCTCAGAAGTGTTTTAGCATGGTCGAACTTGCGTTTGCGAAGAACAATGCGAGCCGCATTATTCTGTGCTATTTGAATTTTATCCAGGAGCGTAGCTGGAAGACCCACCATGTGAGCATTGCAATAGTCCATGCGTGATAGCACAAATGCAGACATCAGCCTCTTTGTTGCATCAATAGTTAGGAAGAGCCTGATGTTACTAATCCTGCCCAGCTCCAGAAAAATCGCCTTGCATAGCATGTTAATGTGACTTTCCAAGGTTAGTCTTCGATCTAGGTAGACACCCAGGTACCGCACTGTTTGCGCTAACTCAATACGCACACCTGAGAGAGTGATTGATGTCGTGTTATTTGCAGATGTTTGCTTCTGAGCGGTCGCGATGGGGAGCAGCTCAGTCTTATCATCATTTAATTTGAGCTTGTTTATGGTCATCCTTAAATGATTCCAATGTCTTCTGTGTTATACTGAGAAGCTGAGGGAACTGAGAGGGGATCACGGATTGATGAAGTTGGGTGTCGTCTGCGTACATGTGATACAACATGTCAAACTGCCTGATCTCTGCACCTAGGGGCTGAATGTACATCGTGAAAAGCACCGGGCCTAGGACGAAGCCCTGGGGTACTCCAAATTCGATATTAGATTTCTTCGAGGTCAAGCCGTTTGAAATAACTGTCTGGACCCGATTTGTCATATACGAGTGAAACCATCTCAGGACGGTATCGGTTAGACCGAAAGTTTTTTGCAGACGCTGGAGCAGTACGCCGTGGTCAAGCGTATCGAAAGCTGCCGATAAATCAATTAAAGACAAAATGGATACCTGGCCCTCATCACAAGACGACAGAAGGTCGTTTGTGACGCGCAACAGGGCTGTCTCAGTAGAGTGATGCGCCCTGTATTCTGACTGGAAAGGTTCAAACAAGTCACATTGATATGAGGTGATCCAGTAGTTGGCGGAGAACGACTTTTTCTAAGATTTTGGATATAAATGGTAGATTTGAGATGGGGCAATAATTTTCCATCACATTTGGGTCAAGATTTGCTTTCTTGAACAGTGGAGTGACGATGGCTTCTTTAAAAGATGATGGAACAATACCAGTAGCTAAGGACTGATTTATGATACAGGTGATGGTGGGGACTATTTCATCCAGACATTCATACAAGAGTCCTGCTGGAAGAGGGTCAAGCGAACATGACTTTCTTGGGGTATTAGCAAGGATTTTCCTCACATTCGATTCACTGACCTCAACAAATTCACCCATAGAAGAGTCGTTGAAGGGTGATAATTCTGGAGCAGTATCGGTGCCACTGTCAAGTTTCGCCCTGATCCTCTCAACTTTTGTAATAAATAAGTCATTTAGAGCGTCTGGCAGCTCTTCTACAGCAATGTTATTTGGCAGAGATGTAGACTTGTTTTTACCGGTCAGCTGACCCACAATGCGAAAAAGGTCCTTGCTTGAGCTGCTGCCTATAATCTGATGACTAACATGCTCTGTCCTAGCTGCGAGGACCAACTGTTTGGTTCGTTCCCTTTGGTCGACAAAGATTTGTCGGTGCACGGTCAAGCCCGACTTCCGCCATTGGCGTTCTGCACGTCGCTGCTTCTGCTTCGCGTCCTTAATTTCGGGCGTAGCAGGGTCTTTTTCACTGCACCTGAGGGCGGCGACGTCGCATCTGAAGGCTACTAGATCAATTTTTCGCTGGTCACGAGAGGTGACTGTGCGCAGAGGGCGCCCTGGCCTCTTCAAGTCTAGGTCAAAGAATATGGGAAAGTGATAAGATGTCGTTTTATCTTCAATAAGGAGATTGTGGATTACAGCTGTGTGGTCCTCTCTGACAACAAGCCAATCCAGGATGTGACCCCTCTTCTGTGTCGGGACACTCACAAGCTGGATCATACTGTATGTGTCAAGAGCTGATTTCAGAGTCTTCACATAGCTGTCAGTGGTGGAATCAAAGTGGCAATTGGTATCATCTATTATGATAACGTTGTTATTTAAATTTTGTAGAGGCGTACGTGTTTAGGAGCTGTATAAACTCAGCAGTAAACTGGGAGGCCTTCAACTTATTTCGCTTATTTGGAGGGTTCCTGTATATTTGCACAGAAGTGTAATTGGTTGGTCACAATAATTAAGTTGCATCTTGCAAATCTCCAATGAAACAAACTGGTCTGATTTTGAGAACGCCATACTATTCTTGAGGGAGCTCCTGTAAAGAACAGCAATACCACCGCCACCACGAGACAGCCGTGGGCAAGAATGAAGGAGGTAGTCCGGGGGTGTGATTTCTTGCAGCTTGATCTCATCTCCGACCTGCTTAAACCACGTCTCCGTAATGAACACAAGGTCGGCCTTGCTCTCTAAAATAAGATCACACAGCTCAAATGTCTTGTTCCTGCATGACTGCGAGTTGATATACAGCACCCCGAAGTGCCGGGATTGCGGCCTCACAAAAGGCTGACAGTCAACAACTACTAGATTTGATTTCGTCACACCCCGACGAGGTGGTGCGAAATCATGGGCCACTGGCTGTGACCTTAGCCTTGACACACAGGGAACGGACAAGATCGATGACACAGTAGGTGGCTGATTTCCGTCGTCCTCCTCGTTACTGAAAGCTTCATCAAAAGGCTCCTCATAACGATTATCACCCGCAATAATATTGACACTGCAGTCGCCATGGCGGTATTTCAGTGGACGCTGTTTACGACGACCAGCTCGATAGAGACGCTTCTTCTTTCGCCATGCGCCTATTGGCTTACTTGATACTTTTTCTGTCTCCCAGTTTAAGCCAAGCTGAACCAGTTTTTCGATCACTTGTAAAAACTGGGGGTCAACATAAACCGTGTCGAAGAGCAGTAGTTGAGCCTTGGTATAGCGCAGAATTTGAGGCCTGTAAAAGTCTGGATGTGCAACTGCGTCTCTATAGTATTTACTCATAGGCCTGTCTTTCATATTTCTATCCTGAGTGGAAGCTCACTAGAAAGGGGCACACATGCCGTATTGTCAACACTGTGTTCACTGGCCTTTTTACATAAGAAAAAACAAATACCAGCAGATATCTCAGGAATCTATTAACCGATTTTTAAACCAATTATACCATTAGAACATTCCGAAAATGATGATACCAGAATTTCCACATAAAAATCCATATTGACACAGAAACTACAAACAATAGTCCATTTCAAGCCTGTTAGGCGACAGGTGGGGACAATTCAACTGTATGCTAGGAAATAGTGCTTAAAGGGGGGGGGGGGGGGGGGGGTTCCGCCTTGGCTAAATATGTGGTCCCTGGTTATATGTGGTCCCTGTTTATATGTGGTCCCTGTTTATATGTGGTCTCTGTTTATATGTGGTCATTTCAATAGTTGAGTCATTATGGCTTTGTTTGGTCCCTGTTTATATGTGGTCATTTCAATAGTTGATTCATTATGGCTTTGTGTGGTCCCTGTGTGCATGTGACCATTTCAATACTTGATGTCATGATGCCATATAGTAGAAGTCAGTGGTTCAATTGTAGAAAAAGTCATTGATTAACCTGTACACATCATTTCTACAACTGTAGGTGTTGTTAGCGCCACTTTTATGCCATCTCGACCATTAATTTTTGTAACTACAGTGTTTGCCGGAGCAATGTTCCTTCAGATCTAGATTCTATCTAAAAAAAAACCCACCAAAGAGAGAATAAATCCTGAACGACATTCTATAGCCATACAATAAAAGACCGTGAATATAATTTATTTATTTATTTATTTATTTAGTCATTGTTATATAGCGCTTACCTTAAAGCTCTAGGCGCTTTAAAATTTTAAAAACATGTAAACTAAGTAAAATAAAAATGAGACATTAGGATAGTAACTGCTATACTATAAAAACAATTAAAATGGCTTTAAAACGAGGACACTTTTAATATTTTAAATCCATCAAAATGACAAATGGGAATAATCCCAAATAAAGTAAAATAGCAACACATGTGTATTTCGTGACAGTAGCGTCGTGAGGCGGGTGTGGGGGGGGGGGTGTACCGCAACGGGTGACTCACTCCCAGGAGGTGACACCGGATGGAAAATGGCACATTTGATAGGGGTCGCTCGAGTGGGTTTCATGGCGGGTCCATGTTAAAAGCTTGTACTGAGGGTCTTGTCCCTTTTTAAATATTATAATTATATTGAGTGGCGTCCCCGGGGAGCAGCAAGGATGTGGACCTCAGAGTTTGATATCATCAAAGGGATTGGTACCGAAATGGAGAGATACAAATTTAACTGTTTGCTCAAGGCTGTTTCATTACCACTCACAGTAAAATATAAGATGGATGTCATTAGACAAGAGTGCCTCAAAAGCAGGCATAACGCTAGGAGGTTTACGTGGAAGTCTGAAGGGGTTGGCACCATGGACAGCGCAAGACGGGATGGAGTGAAGGGGTTGGCACTAGAGGCCGACCGAAAGTGATTTTCTGATTTCGGCCTAAGCCGAAAATAGGCCGAAAGTTTAAAATGACTTTCGGCCGAAACCGAAAAAAGGCCGAAAGTTTAAAAATGACTTTCGGCCGAAACCGAAAAAAGTCCTAAAGTTAAAAATGAATTTCGGCCGAAACCGAAGCCGAAACCGAAAATGAAATATTTAGATATTTTGAAATTCGTTCCCGCATACATTTTGCATACATTGAAAATGATGTGGGGAAAGTATAAATATTTACATTCTTTTTATAAAAATTAGATAATTGTGAATATTAATAAATAAACATCTAATATAGGGGTCTCAAACTCGCGGCCCGCGAGCCATTTGTGACCCGCAAGACGATATTTTGCGGCCCGCTACATGACAGAAAAGTTTAGTGTAAATTTGCCGGCCCGTTTCCCCCATTCTCATAGCTATAGCGTGACTCTCCGCGACAGTGTCAGTCGAATCTCACCGACTAGTCTATTTCTGTTGTTTTTGTTTGTAATGTTTCTATATATTTTTTAATGCAACAGTGAGTAGGTGGATGAAAGTGAATCCTAGTTCTTGAGAACCCTTAATGATTTTATTGTTATTTATAAAGGTTGAGCAGATTGTAACAGTTGTAATCGCTTTTTTGTGGATTACTTGATGCGGCCCACTCTCATTCAGACACTACCTCCTGCGCCCCCCTCCCCCCCTGGTGATTTGAGTTTGAGACCCTTGATCTAATGAATACTTTGGATTTTACCATTTTAATATAAAAGTAATTTAAATTGCGTTACAATTTTTTTAAATTAGTATGTTAGGAGAAAATTGTGCAAAAATTGAATTGGGGGGGGGGGGGAGGAAATTAATGCAAAGTATTATTTTTTTAAACCGGGTCTCTAAAAATTGTGGTTCTAAAATATCGCTTAATTTGTTTTTAAAGATCGTTTAGTTGGTTGTTATTGATCGCTTAATTTGTTGTTTAAGATCGTCCAGTTTTTGTTAATGATCGCTTTATTTTTTCTTAAAGATCGGTTAGTTTGTTCATAAAGATCGCCTGGTTTGTTGTTAAAGATCACTTAGTTTGTTGTTAAAGATCGCTTAGTTTTTCACAAAGATCGCTTAGTTTGTTCTTAAAGATAATTGATTTTGTTCCTTAAGATCGATTAGTTTGTTCTTAAAGATCTTTTAGTTTGTTCCTAAAGAGCATTTAGTTTTCTGTTAAAGATCGCTTAGTTTATTCTTATAAATCATTTAGTTTCCTATTAAAGATCATTTGTTTTGATCTTAAAGATCATTTAGTTCGGTCTTAAAAATCGTTTAGTTTGTTCTTTAAGATCGTTTAGTTTGTTATTAAAGATCGCTTAGATAGTTCTTAAAGATCGCTTAGTTTGTTTTAAATATCGTTTAGTTTGTTCATAAATGTCGTTTAGTTTGTTGTTAAATATCATTTAGTTTGTTCTCAAAGATCGCTTCATTTGTTCTTAAATGTCGCTTATTTTTTTGCTGAGTATTAAATGACCGAAAACCTGAGTCACTTTCGGCCAGATGGCCGAAAGTCTAAGTCAATTTCGGCCGAAACCGAAGAAAAACCGAAAGTTAACTTTTCTCTTTCGGCCGAAACCGAAATTAAGCCGAAAGTTAACTTTTCAGTTTCGGCCGAAACCGAAACTTGGCCGAAAGTGATAAAATGGCCACTTTCGGCGCCGAAACCGAAGCCGAAGCCGAAATTCGGTCAGCCTCTAGTTGGCACCATGGACAGAGCAAGACGGGATGGAGTGAAGGGGTCGACACCATGAACAGAACAAGACAAGATGGAGTGAAGGGGTTGGCACCATTGACAGAGCAAGACTGGATGGAGTGAGGGGGTTGACACCATGGACAGAGCAAGACGGGATATAGTGAAGGGGTTGGCACCATGGACAGAACAAGACGGGATGGAGTGAAGGGGTTGACACCATGGACAGAACAAGACGGGATGGAGTGAAGGTGTTGGCACCATGGACAGAGCAAGACGGGATGGAGTGAAGGGGTTGGCACCATGGACAGAGCAAGACGGGATATAGTGAAGGGGTTGGCACCATGGACAGAGCAAGACGGGATATAGTGAAGGGGTTGGCACCATGGACAGAGCAAGACGGGATATAGTGAAGCGGTTGACACCACGGACAGAGCAAGACGGGATATAGTGAAGGGGTTGATACCATGGACAGAGCAAGACGGGATGGAGTGAAGGGGTTGGCACCATGGACAGAGCAAGACGGGATATAGTGAAGGTGTTGACACTACGGACAGAGCAAGACGGGATGAAGTGAAGGGGTTGGCACCATGGACAGAGCAAGACGGGATATAGTGAAGGGGTTGAGACCACGGACAGAGCAAGACGGAATATAGTGAAGGGGTTGACACCACGGACAGAGCAAGACGGGATGGAGTGAAGGGGTTGGCACCATGGACAGAACAAGACGGGATGGAGTGAAGGGGTTGACACCATGGACAGAACAAGATGGGATGGAGTGAGGGGGTTGGCACCATGGACAGAGCAAGACTGGATGGAGTGAAGGGGTTGGCACCATGGACAGAACAAGACGGGATGGAGTGAAGGGGTTTGGAAACCCCTGTGATAGGGAAAGTAAGGGGCATTTTCCGATTAAATTTTAGACACATTTTTATTGCCCAATGTAGATTGGCTTCTTGAAAACTACAACAACAGTGACATAGATCTTCACATTGCTACTACAACAACAGTGACATAGATCTTCACATTGTTACTACACCAACAGTGACATAGATATTCACATTGTTACTACAACAACAGCGACATAGATCTTCACATTGTTACTACAACAACAGTGACATAGATCTTCACATTGTTACTACAACACCAGTGACATAGATCTTCACATTGTTACTACAACAACAGCGACATAGATCTTCATATTGTTACTACAACAACAGTGACATAGATCTTCACATTTTTACTACAACAACAGCGACATAGATCTTCACATTGTTACTACAACAACAGCGACATAGATCTTCACATTGTTACTACAACAACAGTGACATAGATCTTCACATTGTTACTACAACAACAGTGACATAGATCTTCACATTGTTACTACAAAAACAGCGACATAGATCTTCACATTTTTACTACAACAACAGCGACATAGATCTTCACATTGTTACTACAACAACAGCGACATAGATCTTCACATTGTTACTACAACAACAGTGACATAGATCTTCACATTGTTA
>CAXITT010000184.1:446187-456620 GCA_964033795.1 Lymnaea stagnalis | reverse complement strand
TTTTTGTTGTGGTTTTCGGTTTGGGGGGGGGGGGGAATTGTTTCGGTAAGTTTCAAGATAGCATCTATTGGGATTGCGACACCCGCCACCTCCCGCCTCACATGGTGTACGTCACCATGGTTCTCAGCATCCTCCCAAAATATAACATCATGGTGTAACACGAACCAACACGTGTCGGACATTGACATCTGCTCCCCTGATAAGTAGTTCAGCGTTAATTTACCCCGGTGAAAAACCACCAGCTGTTTGAATTTTTGTCAGGTGGCTCACTCATAGAGGAAAACACCCAATCATTTAAATTACCGGTATTCAAACATAAAGCTAAAGATACCCTGCAAGGGAGTCTCAAACAAGTAAGTAATCGGTTCCAATATAAAGAATTATAGGCGTCTTTAATAGGTTCTGGGAGAGTGTAAACGGTTGAAGGTTGGTTGTGGGCTCCACTGTTTAAACTCTGGGTTTACCTGGCCAACAGATTCACCTCAAAAAAAAAGTTCGATTTAATAACACATTATCAAGCTTTTAAGATGTTCAATGTGATCCGAACAACTGTAGCACAACTGTAGCACAACTGTAGCCATTGATCATTTGTGAATACTGGTATAAAAAGGGTATAAATCAGTGCATAAATAAGAGCATAAATACGAGTATAAATAGGGGTATTAATACAGGTATAAGTAAAGATGCCAAAAGGGGTTTAAATACAGGTAAAAGGTATAAATATATAGATACCGGGTACGGGTATAAAAAGGAATAAATTACAGGAATAAATAAGGTTATTTATACGAGTATAAATAATGGTATCAATGAGATTATAATTGCGAGTAAATAAAAGGTTGTCAATAGAGGTATAAATACAGGTCAAAAAGGTCTAAAATATATAGATACGAGTGTAAAAAGGGTAAAAATACGGGAATAAATATGGGTATTAATACGGGTAGAACAGTTGTACAAGGAAAGTCTTTGCTCATACTTTCAGAATAGTTGTACATGGAAAGTCTTTGCTCATAGTTATCAAAACAGCTGCATGTACAAGGAAAGGCTTAGCCCATAGTTTCAGAACAGCTGTACAAGTCAAAGTCTTAGCCCATAGTTTCAGAACAGCTGTACAAGTCAAAGTCTTAGCTCATAGTGTCAAGGTCTTAGCCAATAGTTTCAGAACAGCTGTACAAGTCAAAGTCTGAGCCCATAGTTCCAGAACAGCTGTACAAGGACAGGCTAAGCCCATAGTTGTTCAGAATGTTGTATGTGACTGTCTCATGGTTCAGAATGTTGCATGTGACTGTCTTGTCATTCATAATGTTGTATATGACTGTCTCATTGTTCAGAATGTTGCATGTGACTGTCTCATTGTTCAGAATGTTGTATGTGACTGTCTCATTGTTCAGAATGTTGTATGTGACTGTCTCATTGTTCAGAATGTTGTATGTGATTGTCTCATTGTTCAGAATGTTGTATGTGTCTGTTGTATCGTGAGACGCCCACTATAGGGATGGGGAATACTCTGAAATGTCCCTAATTTTAAAGGGAGCTAAATTTCCTAAAGAATTTATGTCAGTTTGTGAGCCGACTTGTCCCAGAGGTCAAAGGTCATCACTGTTGTCAGTTTCTGACATGATAAATGACATGAGGTCCTGTCAGAGGGCTCTAATCTCGCCCCTGCTCACGTCTACTGTGCTAATGAAGGCGGAGCGGGAAAGGAGACCACTGGGTGCAACACTTCACGAGTTTATCACGAGTTATCATCGGCGGATTCAGAGTTGGGAAATGGGGGGGGGGGGGGGGGTGAATGTTGCTCCAACTTTACCAAAAAAATTAAGCATTTTTGGTTTGTTAAGAAATTATTGTAAGACCCAGGTTGTTTTTATACTGTAGGCAAAGACCCATCCTCTCCCCACCACTCAAAAGAAGAAACTCTCATGTCAGGGACCCTTTCAGGGGGTTCCTGGAGCCGACTTGGCTCATTTTTCAGTGTAATAAATGTTCTTACTTTTTAATGATTTTTTTTTTTTTTTTTGAGAGGGAGGGGGTGAAGATTGTCTTCAAACTTGTAGACATCTATGGTGTCTTAAAATGCTAGAAACTATCCGTCAAGTCATCAAGTTAGTGAGCTGGTCAATGGGGGTGGGGAGGGGTGCCAGGGGTGGAATGCCAGGGGAGAGATGCCAGGGGAGGTATAGGGGAGAGAGCCAGGGGAGGGGACTGCAAAAGAGCCGAATGGGAGCGACTAGGGAAGAAGATAAAAAGTCCTACCTTCGTCATCTGCTTAGAGTGAGAGTTGGGGCTACATGAAGCATGTCGGATTTTAATTAAAATATTCTCGGCCCCTTACCTGAACTTCTTTACCACGCCAGCTGAACACTTGAAATGTTACAAAACTAAACTATTAAATACTACAGGTTTTTTCTGTATCCTTGGCCCTTCCCCCAAACAGGACTGAATGTGGTGATTGGTTGAGTCGGATTTCGTCATGAGATTTTGAGGGGAGTTTATCTTAAATTTCATTTTCTCAAATTGTCACGAATATTTGTGCTGCAAGAAACAGTGGATATGTTTAATTGCCACTGAGATTTGTACTGCAAGAAACAGTGGATATGTTAAATTGCCACTGAGATTTGTGCTGCAAGAAACAGTGGATATGTTAAATTGCCACTGAGATTTGTACTGCAAGAAACAGTGGATATGTTAAATTGCCACTGAGATTTGTGCTGCAAGAAACAGTGGATATGTTAAATTGCCACTGAGATGTGTGCTGCAGGAAACGTGTATATGTTAAATGTTCACAGATATTCGTGCTGCAGGAAACTTGGATGTGTTAAATTGTCACAGATATTGTTGCTGCATAAAACGTGGATATGTTAAATTTTCACAGACATTTGTGCTGCAAAAAAATGTGGATATGTTAAATTGTCACAAATATTTGTGCCGGTAGATTACGTATTTTAAATTGTTAACTTCATTATTTATTGCTGTTGACATGAGTAAAGATAGGCAAGTTCAGGATGCAAATAACTTTGACAGAGTGGTCCACGCATAAGAAGAGACTTACTGACAGAACCTGCACGCTTTATGGTCACGCTCACAACAGTTTCTACGTCTGTCTCCAAACAACCGGATGTGACAGGACGATTGCGGGGCGTACCTAGTGTTGATTTCGTTAATGACTGTGATCACGTGGTCTTGTTGTTGGTGGTGCAAATAGGAACATTGCCCCTTGGGAATCAAGACTTTTAATTGGTCTCCTTTTTTCTTTACCAGTGCGGTGAGTTAGTTTTTTGATGTTTTGAGATGGTGAGTTGGTTCTATGTTTGTCTGGTTGGTGAGTTGGTTCTATGTTTGTCTGGTTGGTGAGTTGGTTTTATGTTTGTCTGGTTGGTGAGTTGGTTCTATGTTTGTCTGGTTGGTGAGTTGGTTCTATGTTTGTCTGGTTGGTGAGTTGGTTCGTTGTTTGTCTAGTTAGTGAGTTAGTTGTATGTTTGTCTAGTTGGTGAGTTAGTTCTATTTTTGTATAGTTGGTGAGTTAGTTCTATGTTTGTCTAGTTGGTGAGTTGGTTTTATGTTTGTCTGGTTGGTGAGTTGGTTCTATGTTTGTCTTGTTGGTGAGTTGGTTCTATGTTTTTCTAGTTGGTGAGTTAGTTCGTTGTTTGTCTAGTTAGTGAGTTAGTTGTATGTTTGTCTAGTTGGTGAGTTAGTTCTATTTTTGTATAGTTGGTGAGTTAGTTCTATGTTTGTCTAGTTGGTGAATTAGTTATATGTTTGTCTAGTTGGTGAATTAGTTCTATGTTTGTCTAGTTGGTGAATTAGTTCTATGTTTGTCTAGTTGGTAAGTTAGTTCTATGTTTGTCTAGTTGGTGAATTAGTTCGTTGTTTGTCTAGTTAGTGAGTTAGTTCTATGTTTGTCTAGTTGGTGAGTTAACTTTATATATCCTTGCAGTAAATAATGACTTTACAAGTTCAGCGGTTCATGGCGGTTCTGGTGTTGACTTTGGTGGGGTGCTTTACAAGTGTTCGTGGGGTGTGGAGCATTTCAGCAGCTGAAAGGTGTCGAGCCCGTCAGGAGATGAGAACCCTCAACAGGTAAATACTGTATTTCGTGTACAGGCAGAGAAGCAAGCATTGAATTTCAATGTTAATTATTTGGCATTTTTATTCTCCGCGCTATTGTAGCATTTACATTGACACCATTATTTTACAATGAGCTCTCACACAACAACGCAATAAACCATCGGCACTAACCACCTGGACTAACCACAGGCACTAACCACCGGCACTAACCACCGGAGGTAACCACCGGCACTAACCACCGGAACTAACCACCGGCACTAACCACCGGAACTAACCACCGGAACTAACCACCGGAACTAACCACCGGCACTAACCACCGGAACTAACCATCGGCACTAACCAACGGCAAAAACCACCGGAACTAACTACCGGAACTAACCACCGGAACTAACTACCGGAACTAACCACCGGAACTAACCACCAGCACTAACCATCGGCAATAACCATCGGCACTAACCACCGGCACTAACCACTGAAACTAACCACCGAACCAACCACCAGCACTAACCACCGGAACTAACCACCGGCACTAACCACCGGCACTAACCATCGGCACTAACCACCGGAACTAACCACCGGCACTAACCACCGGAACTAACCATCGGCACTAACCAACGGCACTAACCATCGGCACTAACCATCAGCACTAACCACCGGAACTAACTACCGGAACTAACCACCGGAACTAACCACCGGAACTAACCACCGGAACTAACCACCGGAACTAACCACCAGCACTAACCATCGGCAATAACCATCGGCAATAACCACCGGAACTAACCACAGGCACTAACCATCGGCACTAACCACATGAACTAACTACCGGAACTAACCATTCAAAACCTACTGTTAATAAATCATTTGAATATCTTTCCAATTTTCATCAAAGACTGTGTAGAAAGATGCGAAATGGAAAAATGAAATCTATCCGCGGCCTTTTTAAGACTAGAATTTGTCATCAAAGTCTACGCATGCGTGCATTTAAGTTAAACGATAAACGTGAATGATATTTAAACATGTCAACCTGCATTTACGACAGATACGATCAAAATATTATTTATTTTATTAGCTTTTGTTTACCAGGACACCTACTTATATATGGAGGGAAAGCATTTCCGGCCATCTGCAGAATTTTGTATTTTTGACTTGGATGTGGCAAAAGTCATGTCCTGCCGTAGGCAGGCCCTAACCCTTGCTTTGCTACTTCACTGAAACATTTTATAGAGCCATTTTGTCCATCAATGACCACATATATACGATAATGTTATACAACATTCTTGTCAAGTAATGGCCTCGGTTCACCAACTGGACTTGACTCAGTCAACAGCTGTCCAGATGTCGCAGTGTTCTACGGTTCTCAACCAGAGAGACTCCAGCACCGAAGGTGTGAGAAGTTACGCTGTGACTTTGTCTCCACGGGGTGCCTGGTGCGGGGCGCCGACCAACCCCCTCCCGTTAAGTGTTTCTCCATCTGGTCTATGATGTCACAGCCGGACGCCGGCAATTGTCCCTACACACGTGAGTTATCTTACCTTTGGCAATTGTCAAAACACACGTGAGTTATCTTACCTTTGAAAACTGTCACTACACGTGTGAGTTATCTTACCTTTGACAACTGTCACTACACACGTGAGTTATCTTACCTTTGACAACTGTCACTACACACGTGAGTTATCTTACATTTGACAACTGTAACTACACACGTGAGTTATCTTACATTTGACAACTGTCAATACACACGTGAGTTATCTTACCTTTGACAACTGACACTACACGTGTGAATTATCTTATCTTTAACAACTGTCACTACACATGTGAGTTATCTTAACTTTAGCAACTGTCACTACACTTGTGAGTTATCTTACCCTTGACAACTGTCCCTACACACGTGAGTTATCTTACCCTTGACAACTGTCACTACACACGTGAGTCATCGTACCTTTGACAACTGCCCCTACACATGAGAATTATCTTAACTTTGACAAATGCCCCTACGAATGTGAATTATCTTACCTTTGGCACTGACATGACAGAGATTGGGCTTTAAACAAAAGAAAATATCATATGTGATTTTTGAAATGACAGGCTTAGTATGCTGCTTGTTGACAAGACAGCGTGACAGAATGAAACTAGGCAGACTGACAGCGAGGTAGACTGACATTTACGGAGGCAAAAAATTATGTGAAGACATACAGGTAAGCAGACAGACAGCTTGGTGAACATACAGACAGAAAGCTGAACAGACGTTCATCTTGGCAGACAGACTTGTACCATGACGGGCAGACAGCTTGGCAGACTTACAACGTGGCAGGCAGACAGCTTTGCAAACAGACAGACAGCTTTGCAAACAGTCAGACAGCTTAGCATACATGCAACTTGTTAGACATACGACTTGGCAGATATACAACTGTACAGATTGACTAATTCAATGCATCTATTTTCCGTAAGCCTAACACACGTATGTGGTCTAGATATTTCGACAGTATTTTTTAGTTCCTCTTAAGATGAGAGCAGAAACTATGCAAATTTCACATTCCGTTTTGACGTCTGCTTATCTCCATAAAATAACAGTCAGCTTCTCTCCCTTATTTTCAGCTTGTGAAGGATACAACAGGAAATCTAAATGCGTCAAGGAAAAGATCGCCTGCCAGCAAGGTCAAGGTGAACTTGTTCCGTTTGGGCTGTGCATCAATGATGAGTTGTGCTGCCAATTTCCGCTGACCACATGACGACGTCCAACCGTATAAACTGGGATAATGCTAGACGTGTTTAAACAGCTGGGATAGTGAATACAGCAATCAAATAAACAGCTGGCCCGCAAGACAATATTTTGCGGCTCGCTACATGACAGTAAAGTTTAGTGTTAGTGCGGCCCGCGTGACGTTTTCAGTCGATCCTCACCGACTGGTCCAGTTCTGATTGTTATTATGTTTGTAGAGATTTGGACGTTGATCATAATGGTAAAAACCGTTTTAAAATTGGAATAAAAGTTTTCATTTTATAGCATTTAATGAGAGAAACATGGCCTAAGTCCAGTTCTCAACAAAGTTGAAAAAGTTTGTTAGTGGGTAAGGTACAACCATAGTTGTGTATATCGTAGCAATATGACACATTATCAAAGCATCCCTATTAAAATTGTCCCTAGTGTTAACGAATGAGGGAAGTTCCGACCCTGTCAGATTGGTCACTTTCCAAATAGGGTTAGTCAAAAAGGCCTTTTCTACGATTTAAAAATCGAAATTTATTCTGTCTACAAGAGCATCTTCCTTCGCATCAATAACGCATAAGGCTCCTGCCTACTGTTTGATCACGTTTTAGTCTTCAAAGTCTTCATGTTCCTATACTAAGTGATCCCAAATGGTTTATGGACTTGGCTTTACACAGGAGCTGAATGTCCTCAACAAGAGGTTACAAGACCAGAGGCAGCTTGCCAGTGTTGCCTATGACAATGTCAGGGCATACTGCACAAATCTTATGTTATGGTTCTCAGAGAAAACTCTGCCATTTTCCAACATGCAACGTACTCATGCCATTTCAAAGCTGCAGGAAGAATTTGATCACGTTTGCAGAATTCAAAACACACAGAGCCACTTTTCAAATGTTTGCCGACACTCTTTTATTCAATGTCGAAGATTTCTCCCTCCCCCCCCCCCAACTTTTTTTTTTGTTTTTGCGCTTCAAATGGAGGTGATTGATCGTTAGTGCAATTCTAAACTCAAGGCTAAGCTCAGGGAGGTCAATGGAGAAACAGACAAGCATGGACAATTGATGAGAGTATTGCGTTCCACCTTCCCTGAGATTTCCNTTCTGTGAGCAAAGATCTGTTGCACTATGAACATTAATACGCAGTGGCAGACTGGGCAGTGGCAGACTGGGCAGTGGCGGACTGGGCAGTGGCAGACTGGGCAGTGGCGGACTGGGCAGTGGCAGACTGGGCAGTGGTGGACTGGGCAGTGGCGGACTGGGCAGTGGCGTATTTGAAAAGAAAATTCTCAGATTGGAAAAAAAAACCGTGAGGGTTCTCCGCTGTGCTTTTAAAATTGTTTGTTTGTTGTTTTGTTTGTTTGTTTGTTTTGTTGGGGGGGGGCCTGGAATGTTAGGGGGGGCTGGAATGTTGGGGGGGGGCTGGAATGTGGAGTAACAGACCATAATGATAAATGAGGATATATATATTTTTTTTTTAAATCCTTTTATTGTATTCTTTTAGTTTAGAGGAAAAAATGTAGAGGGGGACAGATCCCACTACTCCTGATATAAGCCAGTAGCTTTAAGGATAGGGACATCTTTAGTTTACATGTTCTACAATGTATCCTTGATTAAGTGGATACTGATATGTGACGACACAATAAATGACAGGGCAACAGGCAAAATGTACCGTATTTACACATCGCTATGTCACACGTTAAACAGCCAATGTGTGCCGTATTTACACATCGCTATGTCACACGTTAAACAGCCAATGTGTGCCGTATTTACACATCGCTATGTCACACGTTAAACAGGCAATGTGTACCATATTTACACATCGCTATGTCACACGTTAAACAGCCAATGTGTACCATATTTACACATCGCTATGTCACACGTTAAACAGGCAATGTGTAACATGGAACAACAGGTGATCTGTGGCCTGTGCCCCACGGTTTGTTTTGCAGTTGACTCAAGTGACTTGTCTGACGTCACGTGGTGTAGTTATTCAACACGGAACTTTGAACAGCCAGGCACGTGTTATCTTTTCCAAAGTCTAAACTTTACATACTCACGTGACTTGGTGCAGTCGCGGAACAATGCAATGTGGCTTGGTGGGTGGGTGGGTGGGTGGCTTGGTGGGGGGTGTAGAAATATAACTAAAAAACATTAGCCATTAAATTGACACCAAACTTAAATACTTTCATACCTACAAACCAGCAATGCAGCAATGGCAGAGATGCTAAATACCAGCAGTCATTTTTAATTAGAGACCCATGCAATGCTTAATCGACAAAATTTTCCAAACTTGTATTTTGTCTTAATAGGTCTTGTCATTTAATGGTGGAAATCTATTAATAGAACTGATTTCATCATTACTCATCATACGGGTACTCAGCGCGGACAAAATGTCAACACTGTTCAGTATTACTATGTTAGCGGAGTGTCCCTGAAAATTGTTTACAATTCTATTTTACGAAATATTTTACACATTTTTTTTTAAAATTCTATTTTCTGAAATGAGACTCCATTGCGTGAACGGCATATGTAACAGAAACTCTAGATACAAGGATCGTCCCAACGCTATGCTGAAACGCACTATAAGCTGCCAGGTTTTAAGCAATATTTGTCCGCCGACCTTCTAAAAATAGTACACCATGACGTTTTCCGGTCTGAGAAATGACAAAGCCTATTGTGAAGAGAAAACACATGGACTTGTTGCCGATGACATGTTTCATCAAATGTTCAGCTCCAACCCCCAAAAATCAGTTTTTCCTGGTTTTCAAAAAGTGTGTGGGGGGGGGGGCAGATTTAATTCCCGATAACTGCGCTAAATGAGATTCTTAAAGAATGAATCGCAAGTGCGTTTGGTGCGTAATATTTTCTTTTTTTTTTTTCTAAAATTTTTGTGCAGTATATAAGTGGGTGGGTCATTAGAATATTAATATAGTTAAAGGGCGTGAAAAAAATGTGTGGTTACGACCCGGGGGTGGGGGGGGGGCACTCATTGGGATTGGTATAAAGTGCGTTCCTTGAACGCATGTGAAATGTTCAGCCCCACCCCCTTGCTCGATATTATATTTTATAAAGGATTTATACGTTAAAGCGTTGTTTTTCGGAGTTGCTTCATTGTATCGGAATGTACAGAAATAACTGACTTGCAGGTTGAAACTTCCATTAGAAGATGAGCTACCAGCTCACCATCAAGGCAATCATTGGGTTCTGTCTTATCAGCTCACCGTCAAGGCATTCATCGGGTTCTGTCTTACCAGCTCAAGGCAATCATGGGGTTCTGTCTTCCCAGCTTACCGTCAAGGCAATCATTGGGTTCTGGCTTACCAGCTCAAGGCAATCATTGGGTTCTATCTTACCAGCTCACCGTCAAGGCCATCATTGGGTTCTGTCTTGCCAGCTCACCGTCAAGGCAATCATCGGGTTCTGTCTTACCAGCTCAAGGCCGTCATTGGGTTCTTATCTTAAAAGTAGAGGCCGACCGAATTTCGGCTTCGGCTTCGGTTTCAGCGCCGAAAGTGGCCATTTTATCCCTTTCGGCCAAGTTTCGGTTTCGGCCGAAACTGGAAAGTTAACTTTCGGCTTAATTTCGGTTTCGGCCGAAAGAGAAAAGTTAACTTTCGGTTTTTCTTCGGTTTCGGCCGAAATTGACTTAGACTTTCGGCCAT
>CAXITT010000184.1:376710-444700 GCA_964033795.1 Lymnaea stagnalis | reverse complement strand
AATGTAAATATTTATATTTTCCCACATCATTTTCGATGTAAGCAGAATGTATGCGGGAACGAATTTCAAAATATCTTAATATTTCTTTTTCGGTTTCGGCTTCGGTTTCGGCCGAAATTCATTTTTAACTTTCGGTCTTTTTTCGGTTTCGGCCTAAAGTCATTTTTAAACTTTCGGCCTTTTTTCGGTTTCGGCCGAAAGCCATTTTAAACTTTCGGCCTATTTTCGGCTTCGGCCGAAATCAGAAAATCACTTTCGGTCGGTCTCTACTTAAAAGCTCATCGTCAAAGGAATGATTGGGTTCTATCTTACCAGCTCATCGTCAAGGGAATCATTAGATTCTGTCATAGTCTTCATTTCGTTCAACTGGTTTACATGTCGTGAAGACAATCAGGGACTGGAACCATCTTTCAAAAGGAACAGTTGAGGCGACAACACTAGACACATTTGTGTCTATTGCCTGTTCGGAAGTTTGGGGATCACGTATTAAAGGAGTAGTGGTGGTCATTGTGAAACATTGCAAATCCCATCTACATGCATAGGAGCCAAAATGATCAATAAATTGATCGTGGGCCCTTAAGATATAGAAGAAGAAGAAGAACTGTTTGAAAAGTTAAGGAACTTCTTGCACACACTTACGTGGATTAGAGCTTTATGGTTGTATGTGAACCCCTGCACTTTTCTTACCATATTTTGTATTTTACGTATACATGTTTTAGCTAAATTTGCTGTTTAAGTAAATAAAGATCTAGTTCCCATGAACTTTTGATATGATTGTCGTGTATGATTTCTTATCAATTAATTTTGGTGATTTTTTTTTTAAATTTACAAATTTGGCTTTTTTTTACTTTCTTTTTTTTTTCATCAAAATGTGGAGAAACGCCATTTTCATTACAATAAAATTGAGTTTATTAATCATTTTTTACCTTTAAAAATTTGATTCTGTTCTCCACATATGTGGGTATGTGTTGAGTTTGTTCTCTATCTATTTTGTTATGTGCTGAGTCTGTTATCTGTAGAGTGTAAATGAGTGAGTTTTAATGATTCTTTTACAGATATAACCTTACGACCATGGCACTTTTGATGATGACAAAAAAAGTCAAAATACTAAGATTTAAAATAGTCATAACTTTTTTACTAATTTATTTATATAAACAAATTTGGTATCCACATTATTGGAAGCACGAGTCCTTGACATACCAGTATAAAATAAATCTATAGGGATGTTTTGACAAATCTGTTTGAGGTACCTATTAACCGAGAAAAGCGACCTTCACATAGAGGTACATGTCCTAGACAAGCTGACTTCACATCGGTGTACATGTCAGAGACAAGCTTCCTTCACATCGGTGTACATGTCAGAGACAAGCTGACTTCACATAGAGGTACATGTCCTAGACAAGCTGACTTCACATCGGTGTACATGTCAGAGACAAGCTTCCTTCACATCGGTGTACATGTCAGAGACAAGCTGACTTCACATAGAGGTGCATGTCCTAGACAAGCTGCCTTCACATCGGTGTACATGTCAGAGACAAGCTGCCTTCACATTGTTGACATGTCAGAGACAAGCCTTCACATCGGTGTACATGTCAGAGACAAGCTGACTTCACATAGGTGTACATATCAGAGACAAGCTTCCTTCACATCGGTGTACATGTCAGAAATAAGCTGAATTCACATCGGTGTACATGTCAGAGACAAGCTGCCTTCACATCGGTGTACATGTCAGAGACAAGCTGCCTTCACATCGGTGTACATGTCAGAGACAAGCCTTGACATCGGCGTACATGTCAGAGACAAGTTTGGTTTCTCCCTGAGATTCAGTTCATTAAAGTATTTGGTCGATTCGCCAAAAAGTTATCATTTCCGAAAATAATTGCTATTTTTAAATTACACTTCATGAAGTTCTTATCTTGTGAGAATATTTCAGCTCTCAGGGTTGAAAAAAGCGTTAAAAACACTTGCACTACTGAACAATCTGAACGAGACACTTGCCCTACTGAACAATCTGAACGAGACACTTGCCCTACTGAACAATCTGAAAGAGACATTTGCACTACTGAACAATCTGAACGAG
Organism: Lymnaea stagnalis; assembly: GCA_964033795.1. Taxonomy (NCBI): domain Eukaryota; kingdom Metazoa; phylum Mollusca; class Gastropoda; family Lymnaeidae; genus Lymnaea; species Lymnaea stagnalis. Next base: position 442,620 of record CAXITT010000184.1, on the reverse strand, counting down.
ACACTTGCCCTACTGAACAATCTGAAGAAGTTGGGGAGGGTCAATCGGGATATAACATTTTTATTTTAAAAAAAAAAGAAAGGATTAAAAAATCTGGAAACTGACAATGATTGAATAAAACACCCTGTTCAAACCACTGGTTCATTGACACTCGATATTTCCTGTTATTTCCCCACCAACAAGCAACTTCAATTTAAAAAAAACTTGAATTTTTTATACTCTTATTATTAGCTTGCTTTGTCGTTGTCAACTCCTACAGTCTTCTTGGATTGATTACATTCATCAAGTTCTTTTCACACGTTGAAGCGTCGTACTATTCCTACTATCACTGAACACACTCAACTCCTTTTCATAATAACTAATAACTTTAATGTCTAAGTAAATACTATACACATAACATGTGAATATAGCGCAGCTCGCTATCAGACCTAAATAAAACACATCCTATCACTTCAAGGTTCCACTCAAGACTGCCGCACGACTAAAACATACGTCACAATACTGCATAGACACTACGTCACGAATCAGCATAAAAATACGTCATAGAGACAATGGCGGGAAGAGCGTTCACTAACTATAATAGTCAAGCGCGGGAAAAGCGTTCAACAACTAATGAACATAATATTGAGTCGCAACAATTACTAATGAACGCTCATACTCGACACTCTTTTTGTTTGTTTGTGGTGAAATAGTGCATCTCACTTGCTCAGGTCCAATTGAGCTGAAACTTTCTACCCAGTCCCGATGAACATAAAACTTTTCATCATCAGTGGGTCACCAGGGACCCCCCCCCCCCTTACAATTTTATTCTTCTTCTTATCCCTTTTTACCATGTCAGGGGCATAGGCCGTCCACAAGAATTTTCCATTCATCACGGTCCTGTGCTTTCCTTTCCAGTTGCTTCCAGGAGTATCCCATAGTTTGGGTGTCTACCTCTAGCTCGCGTCTCCATGTCTTCTTTGGCCTTCCTCTTTCTTTTTCCATGTGGATTCCATGTTAGGCATTGTCTGGTGGTGCCATCTGGGGGTTTTCGGAGAGTATGCCCTATCCACCTGCATCTTTTCTTTATGATGTCTTCATCTATGGGCTCAGCCTGGTAAGTCCTTTCTAGTAGATCTTTATTGGTGATGGTATTGGGCCATATGATGTTCATGGATCTTTCTAAGGCATGTGTTTATGAAGGTCTTACATTTGAGGGACCGCTATATTGCATCTCAATTTGCAATCGCTTATTGATGTCCAAGTGAGCTGAAATTTTAATCAACCCCCTTTGACAATAAAACATTTCATGATCAGCCCACTTCCTCATCTCAAATCACGTCTTCCAAGAATAAAAAGTTATTTACAAAATATTTTTTTAAAACTTTTTTTCTAAAATGTACTAAAAAGTAGAAAGTCTTCCAAAAATTTTAGAGTCTTTTATAGTGGTATGACTGAAAGAAGCGTGGGACGCCCATGAAATACAATGATGTCTTATGACTTGACAAATACAATGATGTCTTATGACTTGACAAATACAATGATGTCTTATGACTTGACAAATACAATGATGTCTTATGACTTGACAAATACAATGATGTCTTATGACTTGACAAATACAATGATGTCTTATGACTTGACAAATACAATGATGTCTTATGACTTGACAAATACAATGATGTCTTATGACTTGACAAATACAATGATGTCTTATGACTTGACAAATACAATGATGTCTTATGACTTGACAAATACAATGATGTCTTATGACTTGACAAATACAATGATGTCCTATGACTTGACAAATACAATGATGTCTTATGACTTGACAAATACAATGATGTCTTATGACTTGACAAATACAATGATGTCTTATGACTTGACAAATGCAATGATGTCTTATGACTTGACAAATACAATGATGTCTTATGACTTGACAAATGCAATGATGTCTTATGACTTGACAAATACAATGATGTCTTATGACTTGACAAATACAATGATGTCTTATGACTTGACAAATACAATCATGTCTTATGACTTGAAAAATGCAATGATGTCCTATGACTTGACAAATACAATGATGTCTTATGACTTGACAAATACAATGATGTCTTATGACTTGACAAATGCAATGATGTCTTATGACTTGACAAATACAATGATGTCCTATGACTTGACAAATACAATGATGTCTTATGACTTGACAAATACAATGATGGACACCTGTACACATTTACATTGCTGCAAGTAAGTCTAGTATTCTGGGGCACATTTTTGTTATGATTACAGGCTATTTCATCATGGAAATATGAGTTCTCACAACTGACTTGAATTACTGTTGTATGCTCACATCTTTGATCATGATCTTGAGACTGGAATGGAATTAGCGATACCACTGTGTGCATGTCCTTGCAAAGAACATTGAGTTCATGGGCGCCCCACCCTGTGCTAGATATAATGAATGTTGCAAATCTGCTAATTATTGTAGAAAAAAAAATTTTTAGTTTTTAATAATCTATGCTAATTTCGTAAATTTGAAAAGAATAATTTTTTTCAAAAATAATCATGAGGTGGGTAGGGAATGATAAGAGATCATGATGGTTTGTAGGCGGTGAGAGGTGGGTAGGGAATGATAAGAGATCATGATGGTTTGTTGGCGGTGAGAGGTGGGTAGGGAATGATAAGAGATCATGATGGTTTGTTGGCGGGGAGAGGTGGGTAGGGAGTGATAAGAGATCATGATGGTTTGTTGGCGGTGAGAGGTGGGTAGGGAGTGATAAGAGATCATGATGGTTTGTTGGCGGGGAGAGGTGGGTAGGGAGTGATAAGAGATCATCATGGTTTGTTGGCGGGGAGAGGTGGGTAGGGAGTGATAAGAGATCATGATGGTTTGTTGGCGGTGAGAGGTGGGTAGGGAGTGATAAGAGATCATCATGGTTTGTTGGCGGTGAGAGGTGGGTAGGGAGTGATGGTTTACAAAAGAATCGTTTTGAAAATTGGGTTTTCTATTTTTATTTAAATTTATTGATTTATTGAATGTACTGATTTGTTCAATGTATTGATTTTTTTCATATAATTATTCGTTCAATGCATTCATTCGTTCAATGTATTTATTTATTCAATTTATTGATTTGTTTAAATATTGATTCGTTCACTAGTCGATCAGATCTACACATTTAACATGATCAGTTTCATAATACGGCCCATTAACTCCTCGGCTTCTCGAATGCTAACAACAACCTGTGGGTCCCCCAGTGTTTCTTTTGGGCATCTTCCCGGGCGAAAATGAAATATAAAGAGCACATTTATATTTGTTAAACCCCAACTATATTGTCCTTTTGTAATATATTAGAAGAGTAATAGATAGAACCGTTCACAGATTCAATCATTTAAATGATTGAAATAGTGGCACCAATCGATATGTTGGATGACCCGAAAACTTAAGGAAAATCTAGATACGTAATTGAATTCTAAAAACCGCCATTGTTCGAATTTAGGGGAATATAGGGCGCTCCTGATAATAAGCAACACCCTTATTTCCGGTTGTTCACATAAACAAGGTATTTTAATTAATTTATTGTTTGTATCATCTCTAGCTTGTGCGGAAAAGTGCTACTTCTACTCGGAACAATACGACATTAATCTACCTTGCCATCGCTGTAAACTTGTAAAGGCCAATACAGTGTCGGGTTAAGCAGTTTTAGGTATTTACATTTGTAACATCATTCGATTTTGAGAAACAACATTTCCCCAGGCCCCTGAGCTATAAAGTGAATACATTTTCAGGAAAAAGAATTTTTTTTTCCTGTAAGATTATTTCTAACCACTTTTACCAAATTATCTAAATGCTAAAAGATTTTTTTAAGATATCGGTACTGTCATAAAGAATTTACCCAAACTATTCTCTCGCTCTTGAACAATTTGTTCTGAAAATCGTAAAAACACAGAATTAGTACAACTAAAGAGAATATGTTTACCACATTTTAACGTCCGTAACAGCTGGGGGTTTTACAAATACTGTTCATAACAACATTTACCCGCCCCTTTCCGTGCCCCTAAACAAGTATTTGGCAAAAAATGGAAGACAACTCCTTTAAAAATAAAAAAAAATATATTTAAACGTTTTTTTTGCGTCGGTAACATCCTCGGGTTTGAGATTTCGCTATCCTCTTAAATATCTACCTCTCTTTTGATCAATCTTCAATTTAATTTCTTTATTAAAAAAAATAACAATGATTTCCCCGCTTTATTAACATCATTGGGTTTTGAGATTAGGGTAAGCGTTATCTCATTGTGTTCACTGCCTTGAAGTGTATTATCTAAAGTATCTTAAAGTGCATTCAAAGGTTTTTATTACTTCAAAGTTCTGTTGCTTTTGTTCTTTGCATTGGTCCTAAATGAAATGATTGCGGCTCTTAGTGTCCCTGTTGGCTTGCAGGTACTAGTATTAGTGTGTTTAGTGTCCCTGTTGGCTTGCAGGTACTAGTATTAGTGTGTTTAGTGTCCCTGTTGGCTTGCAGGTACTAGTATTAGTGTGTTTAGTGTCCCTGTTGGCTTGCAGGTACTAGTATTAGTGTGTTTAGTGTCCCTGTTGGCTTGCAGGTACTAGTATTAGTGTGTTTAGTGTCCCTGTTGGCTTGCAGGTACTAGTATTAGTGTGTTTAGTGTCCCTGTTGGCTTGCAGGTACTAGTATTAGTGTGTTTAGTGTCCCTGTTGGCTTGCAGGTACTAGTATTAGTGTGTTTAGTGTCCCTGTTGGCTTGCAGGTACTAGTATTAGTGTGTTTAGTGTCCCTGTTGGCTTGCAGGTACTAGTATTAGTGTGTTTAGTGTCCCTGTTGGCTTGCAGGTACAAGTATTAGCGTGTTTAAGGGTGGTTATATTTTATTGGAGAGTCTTTTTGTGAGCAGTCCTACACCCACCGCCCCACTCTTGGTTGTTCCATTGCTGCTAGAAGTCATGTGATTGTGCCAAGTCAGGACTTTGAGTCAACTACACACCTGATAAGTCACTTGAGTCAACTACACACCTGACCAGTAGTGTTATAAGCAAGAAGCCAGTATAGGAGCTGCTCATTCCTGCCCAAGACAATCAGGGACTGGAACCATCTTTCAAAAGGAACAGTTGAGGCGACAACACTAGACACATTTGTGTCTATTGCCTCAAGCCTTCAAACCCCTAGGGCATAATTTCCTCATCACCACCAGTAACAGAAACATTGCAAATCCCATCTACATGCATAGGAGCCAAAATGATCAATAAATTGATCGTGGGCCCTTAAGATATAGAAGAAGAAGAAGAAGAGGGCTAGACTTCGAGTCAACTACACACCAAACCAGTGGCGTTATAAGGGCTAGACCTTGAGTCAATTAAATACCAGACCAGTGGCGTGCAGGAGCAAACCCCGGTTGGCACTTTTTTATATTAAGGGGTGGCATTTTCAGTAAACACCAGATTTTTTGGTGGAAAGGGGGCAGTGAAAAGCTTGGCCACCCCATTAGGCAGCTACACCACTGCACACGATAAGTCACTTGAGTCATCTACACACCTTAGAAACTGCATGTTGTCTCATGTTACATATTTCCTGTTGTCACGTGTTCATAACTTGACCCCAAATGAACCCAACATAACATAACCCCGAATGAACCAATCATGACCCCGAATGAACCCATCATATTATAACCCCAATGAACCCATCATAACATAACCCCAATGAACCCATCATGATTTAATGCCAATGAACCCGTATTAACATAATGCCATTGATCCTATCATAATAGTACACAAATGAACCCAACATAACATAATGCCAATGATCCTATCATAATAGTATACAAATGAACCCAGCATAACATAATGCCAATGATCCTATCATAATAGTACACAAATGAACCCGACATAACATAATGCCAATGATCCTATCATAATAGTACACAAATGAACCCAACATAACATAATGCCAATGATCCTATCATAATAGTATACAAATGAACCCGACATAACATAATGCCAATGATCCTATCATAATAGTACACAAATGAACCCAACATAACATAATGCCAATGATCCTATCATAATAGTATACAAATGAACCCATCATAACACAATGCCAATGAATCCATCATAACATTACCCAAGTGAACCCATCGTAAAATAATTCCAATAACCCCATCATAACACAACCCTAATAACCCATCATAACCTAAACCTATTGATCCTACCGTAACATAACCCCTATCAAAGACCCCATATACCACCCTAATTATCTATATGTAACATGTTCTACGCGTAGTCAGTGTTATAATGTTATCAACTGCGAAGCCACGGGCTCATACATCATTTGTGTTTCATAGCGTTGACTAAGACGGGTTCAAAGTCTGAGTCTGACAGGCGCGTGCCCATAAAACAGCCAATCGTAATAAAACAGACGAGGACAACACGAGTGGTGAAATCTGCAGGAGGTCGAGGCACCATTTTGTATTACAAGTTTCCGGTTACAGAATGGAACGCTCTTCTATTCTATCAAGTTATAAGACCGTACCTGTAGAAGAAATTTGATTTCTGTGCTGGGTTGTGTGTTTTTAAAAAAAAAATATTTTTTTGGGGGGGGGGTGGGGGGGGGTGGGGTGGGGTGTAAATTAATGCTTGTTTTTAGGGTTTGTTTAATTAATGATGTTTTTATGGGTTGTCTAATTAATGCTTGTTTTTATTCGTTATTAAATTTATTGCTTATTTGTAGGGGTTGTTTTATTAATGCTGTTTATGGGATTTGTTTAATCAATGCTTTTTTTAGGGATTGTTTAATTAATGCACAAGACATAGAAATCGGCGGGAACAACAAATGTATTCTTTAAGAAATTTTAAATTTATAACAAGTAGAATGTGTGACTATAACTCTAGTCAGTTATACATAGTAAGAAGTACAGGAAAAGCTCCCCATACCATGGCGCCCATGCCTTCTGCATTCTAGCCTCGATATCTGTCTCACATCCCCCATCCTTATTAACTAACCTTCCTAGATAGATACAGTTTATCTCCTTCTTCTAGAGTTGTACCTCTTATCGCTGTGATCTTTTTCCCCTCACTATTTTTGTTTTTGTTTTCATTTATTACAAGTCTAAAATGGCCGGAAATTGATGCGGTATTAATGTTATTCTAATTTTGTTTCCTTAATTTTATTCATCTTTACGATTAGCCAATATGGTCCTCTTTTGCAATAGCATAAATTATCTAATGAATTATTTTTTTGTCATTTATATCATAATGGAACAAGCAGACATCATCATTAGTAAGTGCTTAAAATATCAACATTTTATCTTTGTGAAATAGTTGGCATCACCTTGATCAATCTGTCTTTTGACAGCCACTCAAAGATCAATCTGTCCTTTGACAGCCACTCAAAGATCAATATGTCTTTTGACAGCCACTCAAAGATCAATCTGTCTTTTGACAGCCACTCAAAGATCAATCTGTCTCTTGACAGCCACTCAAAGATCAGTCTGTCTTTTGACAGCCACTCAAAGATCAATCTGTCTTTTGACAGCCACTCAAAGATCAATTTGTCTTTTGACAGCCACTCGAATTGGCATATTTAAAAAAAAAAAGAACACTCTTTTGCCGAGGAGAACTCATTCTTGTTGAATTCTAGCTGAATTCTGTATTAAATCACTTGTAACTCCATGTTCCAAACACCACACTGCCACATTCATTAAATAGACAACATCATAATCCACTTCTTTGAGCCAATTCATTTATTGATGTGTTGGATGAACAACCAAAAAATAAGGGCAGATTAACTCAATGCATGACAAAGAAATTAACTTCCAATCATCTCAACTCCTACTGTTATCAACATGTATGTTATATATGTCCTTCTTTGCCAACATATATATATGTCCTACTGTTATCAACAGGTCAAGTATGCTTAACTTAGTTGTGATAATTTACTATAAAATTGACCTACCATAAATTATTGCGCATAATGCGAGAAGTTTTGGGTGAGAAATGATTCTTGAAACTAGGAGGTTGCATTATATGAGTGCGTACAACATCTTTCATTACTAGTTAATGACATATAGGCCTACTAATGCCTGGCTATGCAACCCAATCATTTGACCTACTCACATTCGTCATCATATCTGTGCATAACACAAGTTATGTAAGGAGGGCACCTTTGATGGGATATTAACGCGGTATACTTTAAATAATTTAAGGAACATTTTTTTAATTAATAAATATTCCTTTCATTATAACTTGCCGCATTATTATGGATGCAGAATGAAACAGATCGCAGGATATATGGATATGGCATTTTTTGGCTTTTTCCAAAGACAGAGTTTGGGTTTCGCATTTTACACAATAATATACGGTGAGTAAAATACATTTAAAAGACATTTTTTTCAAAGAAAAAATGTTCAATGTAAGGAAGTGGTCAGATTTGATGTGTCTAGTAACTGGTCAGATTTGATGTGTCCAGTAACTGGTCAGATTTGATGTGTCTAGCAACTGGTCAGATTTGTCTAGCAACTGGTCAGATTTGATGTGTCCAGTAACTGGTCAGATTTGATGTGTCCAGTAACTGGTCAGATTTAATGTGTCTAGTAACTGGTCAGATTTGATGTGTCCAGTAACTGGTCAGATTTAATGTGTCCAGCAACTGGTCAGATTTGATGTGTCCAGTAACTGGTCAGATTTGATGTGTCCAGTAACTGGTCAGATTTGATGTGTCCAGTAACTGGTCAGATTTGATGTGTCCAGTAACTGGTCAGATTTAATGTGTCCAGTAACTGGTCAGATTTGATGTGTCCAGTAACTGGTCAGATTTGATGTGTCTAGTAACTGGTCAGATTTGATGTGTCCAGTAACTGGTCAGATTTGATGTGTCTAGTATTGTGATGAAAAATTGCACAAAAGTGAATGATAAAAAATAACTATCATTTCAATTATGGAGTCTTTTATTATCTTATGGTCAGCAGAAACCATCCCAGACATAGCAGACATCAGATAATTGTAAAACTTAAGTCTGTAGTAGACATTGTTAAAATTAGGTTGTTTTTCTCCATGTGGTGAGGGTAAACTGAGATGATCACAGCCCAATTTACTGTAACATCAAGAGCTGAATGAATACACAGACATGAACATACATAGTCAAATTTACATATACACTCATAAAAAACATTCAACGTCTATAAGTCAACACATAAACAAAAATCATATACACAGATGTGTACACACATGGACATATACACACATGCAAAAAGCAAAACTATTTAAACATTAACATGTACACATAGACAGGTTCAAACATTTATGTTATCTATTAATCTCTGATTAATTCAAATTGCTTAAATCTAATGATACAAGTTCATGATCATGCAAGTATCACACAAAAATAGACCAATAAAATTACTAGCTTCTTTGAGCCACATCAACAAAATACAGTGGTCTCCTATACAGGTCACAGAGGGCCCAAGCAGAAAACACAGTGGTCCCCTGTACACATCACAGAGTCCCTAAGTATGAATGCACAGTGAGCCCATTTAAGCAGATGTGTGATAAGGAATACAAGTGTTCAAGCACAAGTTTTCTCAATGACGGTCTGACCTATTCTCACTTACAACACCTTGACAGGCCTATCCTCTATGTTATACACTTGCAAGTACCCACAGAAGGTGGCACCTCTACTGTACCCAGGACTTAAACAGTACTTGTAACTGATACCTAATGAGGTTGTGTGCCCAGGTAGCATCACAACCATTGCACCAGAAGACATCATTTAGAGAGCATGACTACTTAACAGTAGCTGCTAAAGCAAGAAATACTCTCTGTACACTGCATCTATTACTGCATGCATGTTACAGTAGCTTCCTGGAACACAGAGATTGTTTGCACTGGATACAGCTAAAAAAATTGGGTAGGTCTTCAAGTACTGACTCAATGCTTTTCTGGCCTTATTGTTCACCAGTTAAAAAGTGTTATGGTTGCAGATAACAGATGTGTTGCCTTCGAGCTGAGTAAATTGGTTCTAGAGTAGAGGTTCTTAACGGTGGGGTAGGGGGGGGGGGCGCATAAGTCAAGGTTTGCAGGAGGCGAGGTCTGTAGGTGCGTAAATACCCATATAATCAGGTTTGTTTGCATATTTTATTTTGGGGATGCAGGAGAAAAATGTTTTGAAATGGTGATGGGAGTGCAGGAAATGTTTTGAAATGGTGATGGGAGTGCAGGAAATGTTTTGAAATGGTGATGGGAGTGCAGGAAATGTTTTGAAATGGTGATGGGAGTGCAGGAAATGTTTTGAAATGGTGATGGGAGTGCAGGAAATGTTTTGAAATGGTGATGGGAGTGCAGGAAATGTTTTGAAATGGTGATGGGAGTGCAGGAAATGTTTTGAAATGGTGATGGGAGTGCAGGAAATGTTTTGAAATGGTGATGGGAGTGCAGGAAATGTTTTGAAATGGTGATGGGAGTGCAGGAAATGTTTTGAAATGGTGATGGGAGTGCAGGAAATGTTTTGAAATGGTGATGGGCGTGCAGGAAATGTTTTGAAATGGTGATGGGAGTGCAGGAAATGTTTTGAAATGGTGATGGGAGTGCAGGAAATGTTTTGAAATCAAGAGGGTGCTGCATAAAAAGATTAAGAACCTGTTCTATTGAAAGCTTAGACTGCAGCTATTAGCTTCATGGCTGACTATGGCTTGGGCCTCTCCTCTCACAGAGGGAGTGTTCATTTATAGGTCATTGTTGACACAGGGAGTGTTCATTTACAGGACATTGTTGATACAATAACTATAGGCATTGATGACAATTTAGTTGTTTTTTTTCTGAATCAGTTTGAAGTCGAATTGTAGGAAATAAAGTTATTAATTTTCTGAATTATAAAAAAATAAATAATTAGCTCTACCCCCTCATCCGGTTTAAGACACCAAATTGAGGACAGACCATTTAGAATAATTACTCAATTGTTAGAGCCCCCGCCCTCCCCCCCCTAGGGGATGTCATAGTGACATCACCTAGAGTAGTAAAATTCCTCAAAAAGTCAAATGTTTGAAAGCCCTGACTGTGGCCAGTAACTGTATTAATTGTGATTGGCCGAGACTCAAGTTCCCAATACATGAACAAACAAAATCAGGCAGAATGAACAAACAAAATCAGGCAGATTGAAACTTGACCTCAGTAAACTAATTGTCACATTTCTAAGCAATAAATTAAACTAATTGTCACATTTCTAAGCAATAAATTAAACTAATTGTCATATTTCTAACCAATAAATTTTGGTGAGATTATTAAATAATGGAGCAAATTTTCATGAACATGAAAGACCAGATTAGAGCAACACAGTAACACTGGGGACATCCATATAGAATTTGAGAGGCTTGGTATATCCATATTGAATGTGAGAATCTGGGGAAATTCATATAGAATGTGAGAACCTGGGGACATCCAAAAAGAATGTGAGAACCTGGGGACATCCATACTGAAATTGAGAACCTGGGGACATCCATACTGAAATTGAGAACCTGGGGACATCCGTACTGAATGTGTGCTGGTTGCGTCAGTATATAATGAAAGGAACAAAGTAATGTTGAAGTAAAACAGGATAAAATTTAATCTAATCACGCTTCACCATTATTTCACTAATCACGCTTCACCATTATTTCACTAATCACGCTTCACCATTATATCACTAATCACGCTTCACCATTATTTCACTAATCACGCTTCACCATTATTTCACTAATCACGCTTCACCATTATTTCACTAATCACGCTTCACCATTATTTCACTAATCACGCTTCACCATTATTTCACTAATCACGCTTCACCATTATTTCACTAATCAATTTAACTATTATTTCAAACTCTTTGTTTGACAATTGGTGGAAAATTAAATCTTTATGACATAAAATTCAGATTTCATAATTATAATCTTGATTGGGACCAATATTTTATAATTACAACCTTAGTCAGAACAATATATTAGATAATTAGGCAAGCTCTCATAAAGCTCCAGTCAATTGGGTTGATGGTGAAATAAGCAGACAATTAACCCAGATAATAATTCTTGGACTTTTGACCAGGACAATCATTTAGATTTTTAAAATTTTTTTAAATTCTGAATTGTCCTCCCTTAGTCCTGGATTGTGGCCCTTTGCTAGTGGCACACCTGAATCCAGCGTTCATCTTTGTCATCAAGTGTTCAATCTTCTTGACCATGGCACAACCAGGGATGAGGGTAGGTATAACATGAGATGAAAGCAAAGTTCATGTGGACCAAAAAGAAAACATGATCAAACAATAAAATTAGAAACAAAGTTGTTGTTTTTAAAATAAATATATTTGACCTAGCATTCTCACAATTCGTATCCCGGCAAAAGCAAAACATACGCAATAGTAACATTACAGGTCAGGGCGTGACAACATATCAACAAGGCAAAGTATAAACACTTGGTTCAACTACAATGACCAGTACTCTACTTTGCCATAAAGAGAAAATAATGAATCTCTACTTTGAATGGTTTGTTTTATGTCATAATTTGTGTTTGTATCTAGAGCAAGTTTGATAATGAGATCCTTAGGGCTACCGGTTGGGTGGACTACCTAGTCATCTATAGAAGCACAACCTGATACAGGGCTGTAGTCATGTGGACCAGCTCCCTGGCCATCTCCACTATTTCACATGGTGTCATGTGGAAAAATTTAAATGTAACATGTGTATGAATTAACTAAGATTAGTGGTTTGACCACTGAGCCAACAGTCTTCACATTTTTGGCATCTAAGCTTACAGCATTCATCTTTGAAATGATTTGTGTTTTATTATGAAAAATTTACACATTTTCTTCAACCATAAATTAAATTGAACAATAAAGCTCTCAAATATTAGATTCCTGTACAGATGGGATTTTCCATCATTAGATTAAAGTCATAAAATGAACTAACCATTCTGTTATATTGCTATACAAGCGTTCAAGTGCTCAAATGAAGTGAAATACAAGCAAATTAAAATACAAAGTCATTTAGGAAAAGTGATATCCTAACCATCAGCCACAAAGAGGATAAGTAGTATTTGACATTCTAACCATATGTTACAAGAGAATAAGTAGAATCTTAAACCTAACCATCTGTCACAAGAGTAGGAATACGGCCGTCAGAGGATGCCCCTGGGCTCTGCTGGACAAGTTCTGAGTGACAGCGACGGCAGACGCGAACAGGTTTATGAAGTTGTTGGTCCGGGACAGGAGACTGGTAATTGGAACAGGAGAAGCAGAAAATTCTCCCACATTTCCTGTGGAACAACACAAGAAATACTATACACTTACAGTTCAGGAAAAAATATGAATAAGACTACTTATATAAGTGTGCACAAAAATAAATGAATACAAAACTATTGAATTTATGAAACTATGAAAATGACTGAGACACTGACATTCATGAACAGATTATAATATATCAATAAATGTAAAGATATATATTAGTATAGCGTAAAAAAATAAAAGCACTTGTATCCACTTCCCACCAGCACAGTGTAACATAACGTAAAAAGACATTGTCTCATTCAACTTTGTCAAGACGGACTTGATTTATTTCGCTTTGTTAATTTAAAAACAGCAATCTGTATTCCTGCAACTCATATAATTAACTGATCAACTATTGCTATCAAATTCCATCTTTTATGTTAAAATTGCTGATCCGTGTTAATAAACTAAAAATTGGACAAACTATGGACAGAACTATTTACAGCAGAGTGGATATTATGTATGAACCTATCTTGTTGCTAAGGGGGAGAGATAGGTTAAAGTATAAAAAATTTGGTTTCTGCCAGACATTTTCTCTCTACCTGCAGTGATGTTTGGGTCTCAAGACCCAGAACTGTTCTCCACATCCTGCACAGTGTGTGACGGCAGTGTCAGGAACCCACATCACTATTTTGGACTCAGACTCATCAACGTTTTCCCAGCTGGCATCTGAAGCCGGGTTTCCAAGGGAACAAAGAGAACTATTGTCCCCCCCTTCAGATTCACTCATCAACTGGGGATAATTCAAAAACTTCTTTCAAAGGGCTACCTTGTCAATTTCAATATTAACATACATTTTAAGAATTAAACCTTGACAATAAGAAGCAAAACATTTTTTTTTCCTCATAGGATTCCATGCCTAGAGTGGTTCAGACTCATCTTCCATGCCCAGAGTGGTTCAAACCAGGGTTGCCAACCGCCCGTAAATTTACGGACAGTCCGTAAAGATTTGTTGTAAAATTGCCTGTCCGTAAAATTCCGTTAAAAAATTAAAACGTCCTTAAAAAAATGGACAAAATGTGGACTCTCTCAAAACCAGTAAATCATGTTTGTGATATCTATTTTCTTGATTTAAATTTTAATTTTTAAATTGTTTTAGTGGCATCCCGCGCTCTATTAATAAACTGGAAGAGCTTTCTGGACAGCTAGGCTCGCGTGGCGCATCGCGGCAAGATGGATTTGTTAAGACAGATCGCTAGTCGTTACGTCACAATTACGCATAAATTATGACGACATAGATATAAAAATTGTATCTGTTTTTTTAAAAAATGGCGGAGAAGATGAATACAAGCGAAGACAATAGCCGCAGTGAAAACTGTGAAATAAACGAAAATGCGGATAAAATTATTGTTAAAAAAGCTAAAGTGAACAGAAAATGCTATTTTCAACCTACATGGATTGCAAACGGCGAATTTAAGGACTGGATATCAACGGACAATGATTCCAAATATAACGCTGTATGTACGTGCTGTAGAAAGATATTTAGTGTTGCATCTGTTGGTGTACGAGACGTTCGCAGCCACGGTAGAAGCGCAAAACATGTTCAGGCAATATCAACAAGGACATTTGCTGGTGGAATGTTGCAGTTCTTGACTAAGGATAAAAAGCCATCTCCTGTAACGGCTCACAACAAACAGGTAACAGAATGGGAATTAAAAGTGGCACATTTTGTCGCAAGAAAAAACTTGCCACTAAGTTTAATGGACGACATCTCGGAAAATGTTGCAGATTGGTTTCCTGATTCAAAAATCTCTAAAGATTTCAGCTCTAAACTAACAAAGGGATCTATGATGATTAAAAATGTCATTGGCAAACTGAACAAAGCAGTTTTGTCCACTAAGTTAAGATCATGTCATTTTACTCTGTTGGTTGACGAATCAACTGATATATCAACCACAGTAAAAATGGCCATGGTGGTGATTTACTTCGATGTTGAAATTGGTAAGGTTCAATAAAGATTTTATCGTTTAGTTGATTTAAAAGAAGCAAAAGCAGAGTTCATTTTTGCTGCAATCAAGGCATGTCTGGACGAAAATAAAATACCACTGGCCAATGTAATGGCACTTGGAACTGATGGAGCTAACGTAATGATTGGAGCCAAAAATTCCGTGCTTTCACGTTTCAGAAGTGTACAACCAAATATATTTCCTAGACACTGCACATGCCATGGAGCTGCTCTATGTGCCGCTGAGGCATGTAAAACATTTCCCAAATTTATTGAACAGCTATGCAGAGACATTCACAGCCATTTTTCACATAGTTGCAAAAGATTACAGCCGTACAAAGAGTTTCAAGAGTTCGTGGAAGCAGACACTCTAAAAATATTGCAGCTGCGACCAGATGATTGAGCCTGTTGGAGTGTATTCATCGTATTGTTAACCAATATGATGCACTTTCAAGCAATTTTCAATCAAGTGATGAGTGTGACCGGTTGGTTACAGTGGATAGAATTAGCACTCAATTGCAAAATCCTGTCGTTAAATGTTATTTTTTTGTTTTTGCAAGCCTATGTTTACTCAGTTCAACAAAATGTTTCAATAATATTCTCCGATTTTACCAGATTTATATGCAGAGGCAAATCAACTGTTGAAAAGTGTGTTTGGTTACTATATACGACCACAGGTGCTGATACGACCACAGGTACTGATACGACCACAGGTACTGATACGACCACAGGTGCTGATACGACCACAGGTACTGATACGACCACAGGTACTGATACGACCACAGGTACTGTTGTTAGTTGAAGAAGTAACGAGTTTTGATCACTTGGAAAGTACAAACTTTAAATCACGCGATAACATATTCATTGGTTATCAAACTAAACTACAGCTGCAAAAAGTAGATGATCCATCGACTGTTGAAAAGTTTTATGTTGATGTTCTTGCATTTTATACCAATGCAGTCGGTGCAATCCAGAAAAGAATGCCTATTAGCCAAAGAGTGCTGAAGCTCATGTCAATACTAAAACCCACTAACAGAATATCGGTGGAACAGTTGGAAATTGTGGAACTGGCCCAGCTTTTTCCACAAATTGTGTCTCCAGCAGATTTTGATTGTTTAAAAGCCGAGTTTATTGACTACCAAGATGCGGATTTAAGCAATCTCAAGGCCGACGGAGGTTATGATGCTTTCTGGCATCAAATTGGACAAATGACTAGAAATATCGAAAACAAAGAGTACAGATTTCTGCTACTTTCGAAGTCTGCACAAACAATGTTGGCCCTTCCACATGGAACAGCAGAAGTAGAATGCGTTTTTTCTGCTGTTAGTTTATTGAAAACCAGTTTGAGAAACAAAAACCAATTTGAGAAACAAATTCGCTACTCTAAGGTTGGAAAGTTTACTGACTGTAAGAAATGGACCGGGAAAAATTACTTCCACAAATTACTTCTACAGTGCTTGGATTATGCTTCATATTTGTTCGTTTTAAGGTCAACATTTTATGTTAAATGTGCCCGTAAAAAATTTTTTTTTTTCCGTAAATTTTGTAGAGAGTTCTTATATTTGTCAGTAAATGTTATTTTATTGAGTTGGCAACCCTGGTTCAAACTCATCTGTCTTATAGCACTGCTCCAAGCTCCCAAAAATAAAATGAATTAATTTTTTAAATTAACAAGTTATTAAGTTTTAAAAATTTCACAGAAAAAAAAATGGCCATTTTAAATTAAATAACAGTATGAGATAAAGCATGGATTGCAATGAACAAACATGGAGCACATCATAGCAATGAACAAACATGGTGCATATCATAGTAATGTATAAACAAACATGGAGCACACATTAGCAATTAACAAACATGGAGCACAACATTAGCAATGAACAAACATGGAGCACACCATTAGCAATGAACAAACATGGAGCATATCATAGTAATGTATGAACAAACATGGTGCACACCATAGCAATCAACAAACATGGAGCACATCATAGCAATGAACAAACATGAAGCACACCATAGCAATGAAAAAACATGGAGCACATCATAGTAATGAATGAACAAACATGGAGCACACCATAGCAATGAACACACATGGAGCACATCATAGCAATGAACAAACATGGAGCACACAGTAGCAATGAACAAACATGGAGCACACAATAGCAATTAACAAACATGGGGGACAACATAGCAATGAACAAACATGGAATATTTTAATACTTAAAAATGTAAGAGCCTCATCAGTAATTTAGGAGCATCTTCACAATTTTCTAACATGACTTACTGTTCAAGTCTTTTTGTTATATCTTATTATACGTTTTCTTTAAAGCCAACAGGATTTTATTTAAAATTTAACTTCAAAATTCATTAAATGCCATATTGGGGTGATATCACACTTGTCTTGCAGATACCTAATTTGCTACAATCCAATAAAAACATTCAAGTTTGTATTTTAGAACTACCTAGACCAGGGGTTCTTAATTCCTTTTATTTTTTTTTGTTCTATGGACACCTTTGCTAGTCAGCTGGAAAGTCCCAGACTCATTTTCATTTTTATTATTTTTTTTTGTACTGCAATACTGGGGTAGACCCTTTTTAAAATCTGTCCTTTTGGGTATCCTCGCCATGCGGCTCTCTCTTTTGCTCTGACCCACCGTCCCGACCCAAGCTGCAAACCAAGTGAGAAAATTTCAACTGAAATGCAGCTCACTGACAGCTTTTCACTGACCTCCAAGAGGTACATGGACCACAGGCTGTGAACCTCTGCCCTAGATTTACACCTGGTATTCAGAATGCTTTTCAAAAGTCTGTTAATCAGTTGATTACTGATTTTCTGGTGCAACCCTACCATAGATGGACAGAGCTATGAGCACAGCTGAAGCTTTATAAAAAAAACAAATGGCATGGAGCAGGGCTTGGCAAAAAAAAAAGTCTGCTCCACAAGCCAGTCATATAGTCATTGTATTCACTGCCCCACAAGCCAGTCATATAGTCATTGTATTGACTGCTCCACAAGCCAGTCATACAGTCATTGTATTGACTGCTCCACAAGCCAGTCATATAGTCATTGTATTCACTGCCCCACAAGCCAGTCATGTAGTCATTGTATTCACTGCTCCACAAGCCAGTGATATAGTCATTGTATTCACTGCTCCACAAGCCAGTCATATAGTCATTGTATCGACTGCTCCACAAGCCAGTGATATAGTCATTGTATTCACTGCTCCACAAGCCAGTCATATAGTCATTGTATTGACTGCTCCACAAGCCAGTGATATTGTCATTGTATTCACTGCTCCACAAGCCAGTGATATTGTCATTGTATTCACTGCTCCACAAGCCAGTCAAATTGTCATTGTATTCACTGCTCCACAAGCCAGTCATACAGTCATTGTATTGACTGCTCCACAAGCCAGTCATACAGTCATTGTATTGACTGCTCCACAAGCCAGTCATACAGTCATTGTATTCACTGCTCCACAAGCCAGTCATATAGTCATTGTATTCACTGCTCCACAAGCCAGTCATATAGTTATTGTATTCACTATCCAATTTGGTTGTCCAATTCATTGTTGTCCTTCTGTTTATTATGATGCTGAACTTTGAACTCTAATAAACAGCAGAGTTGCATGAAGACCCAAGACAAAAGGTTTTCTGTAAATGATAGGCTGGGACTTTCAAATGTTCTACACATTTTATATAACTTAAAACACACAGAGATACCCATTTTAATATATTGGTAGCCACCCCCATGAAGCCCATACTTACATAGACTATACAAAATCTGGTGCAACAGCCAGACTGGCAAGTTCTAGACTTGTCTGATAAAAGAATTCAGGACTGTCTTAGCTTTTCTCCTGGTACAATATGCTAGTATTTTTTTCAATCACCCAACCATAAAAAATTGACTTACATATTCATCCATGTAGTTGTTGGGCAGTTGCTGGTGTCTTATACCCTTTATCTGATCTAGAGCGTGCAGGTAACGGTTTTCCATTTCAAAAAACAATCTGTCCTTTTCTAAGAAGCACTCTGTAAGTAGTCGCTGTCTCTCATCACAGAAGAGTGTCAGTCCATCCACATCGATGTGTTGTTTAATGCTGGGTTGTCTGTCCATGCAAGGACTTGTAAGCTACAAAGTTTCATGATTTAGTGGAAATGAAATGATCAGATGGGAAATGGGGAAAACTTTTAAGAAAAGATATCTTATGATGAGCCCAAAAATAAATCAATGATTGCCCTAGCATGCCCACATATAAATCAATGATTGCCCTAGCATGCCCACATATAAATCAATGATTGCCCTACCTTGCCCACATATAATTCACTGATTGCCCTAGCAAGTCCGCATATAAATCAATGATTGCCCTAGCATGCCCACATATAAGTCAATGATTGCCCTAGCATGCCCACACATAAATCAATGATTGCCCTACCATGTCCACATATAAATCAATGATTGCCCTACCTTGCCAACATACAAATGACTGATTACCTTAAATGACTGATTGACATAAATAACTGATTGACCCACCTTGCCCACACATAAATCATTGATTGACCCACCTTGCCCACACATAAATCATTGATTGACCCACCTTGCCAACACATAAATAACTGATTGACCCACCTTGCCCACACATAAATCATTGATTGACCCACCTTGCCAACACATGAATCACTGATGTCTGTGGTGCTAGTTGCAACTGTCGCACCAAGCCAGCTCCTAGTTACCAGATCCCCCCCACTGGGGTGCCGAAGTCGACCGGTGTCATTCCAGTTTCCTCTACAGCCACTGGGAGATGCGCTCAAATCGCGACTGGCTCCCGATGCGGCCCTGGCTCTCCTTGACATCAGGTTATTCCCACCACTGACATCGGTCAAGGCTGTGAGACTCTCCCTCTTCAAGGGGCATAACAAGGATGAGAGAGAAGAGGTTGCACGGTTGTCAGGTGTTGTGCCAACTTCTAAAAAATAGGGCTCAACAGACAGAACGGAGTCGCCTTTTCCAGACTCTATATCATCTGTGAGTGTATCCGTGGATGCAGAATTAATACTAGTCCTTGTGTTATCCGCTTGGTTGGGTGAATGGATGCCAATGAATTGATTTCTCTCCAATCTGGAGGCTCCAGATTCTGGCTGACCAGATTTCCCATTAATGTAAGTCAAATGCTTGGTGCCATTGATCAGTTGATTAGCAGCAGAAGTAGAAGAATGTTCCTTGTCATGCTTGTCCATGGAATGCTGGTCCTCATCACAATTGCTATGATTCCTAAAATTACTATTATATAAATAATGAATGTCGGTGTCATTGTGCTTCCAATTTGATTCGGCGAGACGCTCAGCCAGTAGAGACATCTGCCTCTGATTGTAGTCTGACAAATTGGAGACTGAGGCGGCTGTCTGCGGTGGCACCCCATCACCAATATAGAATTTATTATTTGAACTAAGACTTTGGCTCCTCACGGCTCGGCAGTCGTGGCCCTTACAAACACCGTTTGGGATATAATTGCGTGAAAGCACATTGGGTTCAAAGGTCGAAATGTTACAACATAAGGTCACGCCACTTTTAGGACTGTCACAACACAACGCATGTTCACATTTACCCATTGTCTCCGGACAGAAAACAACTGATGATATAAGACCTAAGGAACTTCCATTGAGTTCTGCGATATTCTCTCCGTTAATACTGGTGCCGTGTACATCAGTTTCACAAAATGTGTACGAGTGATTTCCATTAAGCACGGCTGCAGGTGCAGCTGGTCTATCTTTAGAAATAATGTCATGTGGTGTCAAATGAACAACCTGCTCTGTGTTGTCTTCCAAAGAGATATTTGCTGTTGATGGTTGGATTTCCTGTAACTCTACTGAATCCTCCCCAGTGCAGACGCCGAGCAATTTGGGAGCAGAGGATGAAGCTAACTCCTCAGCACAATGGATCATTTCATGGGAAGATGATGTGTTGTGTTGACCGTGTGTGACCACGGAGCTGGCAGATTCCTGGCTCTGGGTTATGCTTGGGTCACTGTTACGCCGACCACTGTCCATACTGGCTTTAGACAAGTCATCCATCGACCTGAAAGAAGAGATTTGAAAATTGTGATAAGGAAAATTTGAGATATTAACATTGGAATTTTTTTTAAACAGCTGGTTTACATTTAATAGTCCTTATTAATCTCTCCTTTTTATATAAAACACAGCGTATCTCTGATTTGCTGTTATACCCAATGCTAAATTCAATTGAGCTGCACACCCGGTGCTTGAAATAGAATTTTTATTTGGGCACAACTTTGCATTGTACACTGACTGGAAGTAAGGTAATATGCCAGAAAATAATTGTCTCCCAAGCTTTCATACATTTAATATTGAGTGCTTTATGTTGGTCAAATATTCACCATTACTCAACAGTATTGCCAAACAATATCGACAGAAATGTTTATACAAAAAATGTCTTGGTTTATCTTATTTGTTTAATGTTTCCTCTTAGTATTATTTTCTTCTATTTCTTTTTTGGGTTGCCATTATGGACTTATTATGTGGCATTTTTTGGTGGATTTTTAACTAAAAAAATATAAATTAATATTGGGAAAACATTGGTTACTGGAGAGGTGGGCACAGGGGTCAGCTCTTATCAGGAGTTGATACAAAATAGTCTACAGTCAAATGGAATAGACAAAGATGCAAGAATCCTTATAAGTTATCAAAGATTAACAATCCCTGTACATCTATGAAATCTTTCTTGCACTAACATTTTTCACTCACTTCGACCGAGGCACTCCGTCCACAGGTAAGTTGGCTCCGTCCTCACTTCCACCAGCTGGAGAGGAATCTAGGTAAAAGTCAATTTGACTTCCGTGCGGCCATGGGGAGAGCCCTGCCATATAAACAGATTTCCACAGGACAACGTCATGTTCGCTAAATTTGGCTGTCAACACCTGTATGAATAGCATATAAAATTTTATCGTATATTCTTTAATTAATGGTCAATTGACCACTGCCCCCTCTCACCCCCACACACATTCATCCCTGTGCTGCCACCCTTGCCCACTCTAACTCACATACACTCGCTGTGAGGCACACAGATGGTTCAGTTTCTTTTTCTAACATTTAAAATAGTTTCCAGTTCACAGCAGGTTCATCCATAGACAGTTAAAAAAAACCTGTGACAATAGGACAGGGTCAACCATTGACAGTTGAAAAAAAAAACCCTGTGTGCAAGGTCTGTGACAATAGGACAGGGTCAACCATAGACAGTTGTAAAAAAAAAACCTGTGTGCAAGGTCTGTGACAATAGGACAGGGTCAACCATTGACAGTTGTAAAAAGCCCCTGTGTGCAAGGTCTGTGATATTCTGACAGATCTGTGTTAAATAAGATTTAATTTTTTCAACAAGCTTTCAATAGAGACATTTCCAAGAAAATGGGATGAATGGAAAAAAAGGAATTAATTTTATTTACATCCCAGATGTGAACATACATATCCATTTGCTTTTCTAGAACCTGTTTGTTTATTGTTTCATCAAACATAAGGACATAAGTAGAAGCTGCTCTTTTATTCTTTTCAAAGCATAACAGCAAAGTAGGGTGCTTTACCAAAAGTGCTGAGACATGCAGACTTCCTATAGCACATGGAAGTGTTACTTCCCAAGTAGGAATTATGGCCTTGAAAAAATCTGTCTGACAAACACACCAGAAAGATTTCAAATGGAAAACAAATTTATTCAGCATTTCAGCACCACATCTCCACATGGTATTAATCAAATACTCTCCCACTCATGTTGCTCAATTTCCCTGGATTTCTTCTTTTTTCTTACTCCTTACATTTTACGTATCCCTAAATATTTTGGTCTGTTAAATTCTGGACCTTATTTTTCACAGTAACAATATTTAAATTTTTTTCACTTCCTGTAATCCTACTTCCGGCAACAACCAAGGAGATCTCTAAAGTTTTTTTTACTGTGCTCTGTTTCTTGTCGTACTTCTATCTGTCCTGTTCACTGAAGAAGGCTCTAAGCTGAAATGTCCACATATTATTGCCATGTCTTTTGATTCAAGCTTCAACATACCTTGTTTTACTATTTCAAACAATCTGCAGTGTCTTTGAAAGAATTGAAGCTGTAATGGCTATTTAATTGAAATTAAATTGTCCAAATCATTTCAGCGATAGTCACTTGCGTCTTTGTGCAGAAATACTGAATGTTAACATGTTTTGCTGTTGATCCCTGTCCATGACAGGCTCTTGATGGTAATGGTACTGGGTCAGCATTTTTATTTGTAATGGGAGCACAAGGAACAGGAGCTTTCTTCTTCTGAATGTGCTTTCTTACTCAAATGTAATAAAACAACAAATTATAATATTGCACTCAGTCCAGACTAATATTATTATTATTAATCACACTTAATCTCATATTAAAATTAACTGGTAGCCTTTAGGCTGGATACAATCATTTGCAGTAGCCAAATTTAGTAATTTCATTTAATTAAATAATTATAATTATCGGAAAGAACCCAGAAAAGTGTCAGTAAAATGTACATTTGTTTCAATTATTCAAATTTTCACTTCATCAAGTGAATTAATAAATAGCTGTTCAGATGAGGTATCATTTTCTAAATATTTTTTTTGTGCAAACATTTCAATGGCAATAGGTTCCTGTTTTTTTTACCCAAAACTTGTATTCAGACTGATCAAGCCATAATATATCTTTAAAAGACTGAACGTCAGGCCTCTTCAGTATGTACACTCTTTCATAGATTTTTAGTATTTTAATAGAAAACGCATGTCTTGCTATTCCAAATTGAAAATGATAATGAAGGCCAATCAATTTTATGTATTTGCCAAACCTGTGCACACCCACACTCTCACATGAGCACCCACACTCTCACATGCATCCCCCACATACACACCATATGTAAATCCCAATGTCCCATCACAACACACTCTCATATGCACACCGAGTTATACATCATATCGTTACTTGAGAGCAATGAAGTACAAAGTGTCCAAAATTCAAGCAACCAGTTTTGTAATTTTCTAACTTCATTTTATAATTAAATAATCTATATGCTATTCAACATGTCAGCTTTGCAGAGTCAAAAGCATTGTTATTAAGGAACATATCATTAACTGCCCTTTAGATAAATCTACATACATGACATGACAACGTGGGCTTTGTCACATAGGACACTCTTGCTCTCAATAGACCAGAGAGATATATTGTCAGTTAGTATTCATAAAATCAGTAATCTTTGTAACAAGGCAACTGATCTGTTGTCTCCAGGAGCTTTATTAATTGATGGAGTTGTCTTGTCATAGATTTATAGAGATGGTGTCTTGTCATAGACTTATACAGATGGTGTCTTGTCATAGACTACTATAATTGGTGTCTTGTCATAGACATAGTTGGTGTCTTGTCATAGTCATAGAGTAATATAGTTGGTGTCTTGTCATAGACAGTTGGTGTCTTGTCATAGACTAATATAGTTGGTGTCTTGTTATAGACTAATATAGTTGGTGTCTTGTCATAGACTAATATAGTTGGTGTCTTGTCATAGACTAATATAGTTGGTGTCTTGTCATAGACTAATATAGTTGGTGTTTTGTCATAGACTAATATAGTTGGTGTCTTGTCATAGACTAATATAGTTGGTGTCTTGTCATAGACTAATATAGTTGGTGTCTTGTCATAGACTAATATAGTTGGTGTCTTGTCATAGACTAATATAGTTGGTGTCTTGTCATAGACTAATATAGTTGGTGTCTTGTCATAGACTAATATAGTTGGTGTCTTGTCATAGACTAATATAGTTGGTGTCTTGTCATAGACTAATATAGTTGGTGTCTTGTCATAGACTAATATAGTTGGTGTTTTGTCATAGACTAATATAGTTGGTCTTGTCATAGACTAATATAGTTGGTGTCTTGTCATAGACTAATATAGTTGGTGTCTTGTCATAGACTAATATAGTTGGTGTCTTGTCATAGACTAATATAGTTGGTGTTTTGTCATAGACTAATATAGTTGGTGTCTTGTCATAGACTAATATAGTTGGTGTCTTGTCATAGACTAATATAGTTGGTGTTTTGTCATAGACTAATATAGTTGGTGTCTTGTCATAGACTAATATAGTTGGTGTCTTGTCATAGACTAATATAGTTGGTGTTTTGTCATAGACTACTATAGTTGCTGTCTTTTCATAGACTAATAAAGTTCATAGAAATATTTTATTTTCTGTGATGTCTTGTCGGAGACAAAACAATTTTGTATTTTGTCATGGACTAAAACAGTTGTATCATCATAGTCTAAAACAGTAGGTGTCTGGTCATAGACTAAAGTATTTAGTATCTTGTCATAGACTAAAACAGTTGTATTGTCACAGAAATACTTTACCTGCTGTGATGTCTTGTCATAGAGCAAGTTGACAAACTGGATATTTTCTGGCCTTAGCAGTGACCAAACTGAGGCTGTGTTTTTACCCCAGTTTTCTCTCTCTTTCTGGCAATTGTACAAGAAGTTGCCAAATAAGCATGCCTGGGAGTGTTTCAGGAGCTTCACCTGTAGGAAGCCATTTTCAAGTTGGTTACTGAAGTGGCACATATAAATGAACTAATGGGACAAAATTTATTTTTTTGATATACAGCAATGCTAAAAGAATAATGATAGCTGTTTATGAAAATATTAAGAAACCAACCAGATAGGCCTCATTGAACTGAAACTCAGCAGGGTATTGCAAGGTTAGCTGATAGACACAGTCCAAGAACTGGAGAAAAACGGGGCTGATCTGGTTGGTATCAGAGCAGTTGGGGTCATGGCCACCTCTCTCAGCAAACTTGTGGCCAAAGTGGAGCCACTCTCTTTCCACAACAACTTGGAATCCCTGAGGAAACAAATTAGCTTTGATAATTTATTTTCACTTAAAATAGAAATCATTTTCTGATCAAGTTTGATCACTTTGACAGATACTTTAAATAGCCAAACTAGCTTGGTTTAAAGTACATTCTGTCTGCTTATTTTTGTTACATCTTGCTGTGATTTTTTTTTTTACATATTGTATGAAAATTATAAATCTCGTACATAAATTTTAATATATCTTGTGTGTGTTTTATATCTTATAAATATTATATATTAAATCTTATGTGTATATCACGGCACATGGATAATGTGTGAACGGCATGACATGGGAAGAGTGTTGTGTGTATATCACGGCACATGGATAATGTGTGAACGGCATGACATGGCATGACATGGGAAGAGTGTTGTGTGTATATCACGGCACATGTGTGAATGGCATGGCATGACATGAGAAGAGTGTTGTGTGTATATCACGGCACATAGATAATGTGTGAATGGCATGGCATGACATGAGAAGAGTGTTGTGTGTATATCAAGGCACATAGATAATGTGTGAACGGCATGACATGGGAAAAGTGTTGGCCTTTACTAAAGTATACAATGAACCTCCCCAACATACCTCAAACGTCCTGTAGTATGGGTCCATCATGACCTCTGAGAGGGAGACAATCTGTGAGGTGCGATCCCATCCATCAGAGCAGTGCACCAAAACGGGCCTCTTCTTGACATGCATCAGCTCAACAACCATGTTGGCGCCACGCAGTAGTGCTGAGATATAGGTCAGCCACATGCTGCCAGACAGGTTCTTGTAATACCTGGACACAGGGAATAGTTAGTATCTTTAGTTCATATTTCATTCAAATTTATATTAATGGAGGAGGCGTAACCTACACCTGACTTTATATAATCACAACTGAACCAAATCACGAATAAACAATCTCACATCCTTCCCTCGCAATTTTAACAAAGTCAAGTCCTAGCCTAATTATGATTTAACAAAGTCACATCTAAATTTAATCATGAATTAAACTAGTCATTGCATGACCTAATCAGGATATAATCACAACTAAACTTAATCATGATTTAACCTAGTCATTACATGAGCTAATCAGGATATAATCACAACTAAACCATAATGTCACTCTATTCCCAAACAAACCAAATGCAGAATGCACGTGACTTACGTGCCCTCCACATAGCTATGACAAAGCGTCCGGAGTTTGTTGAAGCTGTCCCTCACAGTGTGTATGTTGGCCAGGTCAAGATGAATGATGTTACACTTGTACACAACTGTAAAATATTAAAAAGTGACATAAATAAATTGAAAGTGTTTCCTAAAGTGGTGTCAGCAGACTGGCATTGGTCCACAAGCCTTATGTTGCCAGTCGGCCCAACATCATAAAAGACGCTGGCTAAAAGTTAAATAAAGTTAAACATCCATTACAAAAACAACTTGTAATGGCTAGCGTTAAATGGTAATAATTAATGGAGTCTCTAAAATTGGCTATTATAGGTTTAAAAATATATAATGCCCTAAAGGTGCAATGGGAAACTTTTCAGCCAAACTTAAAAGTTTGAGAACCATTGAGATAGAATAATATCAAATAAATAATCTGTACACATTTTTTTCAAAACAAAAATTTCACAATTGATCATAAAAAAAATGCCCCAAAAATGTATCTTGAAAAAAGCATTTCACAAACTTACATCATGGCAAACCCCATTTATTATTTTCTTTTTTGTTTTGTTGTTGAGCCAGCGCTATTACAGCAACAAAATTTTCAATACATTTTTTAAATTTTAGTTTTGGTACAAATTACAAGAGCAATGCGTGGAGATTCTAAAAGTATCAAACTTCTTGTAGGAGAGAAATATTAGTTGAAAAGCCTCTCCCATCCTTGTTGTTTGTCCGTCGAGGATCGATGAGGACCATCAAGTCGTCTGGTGACTGATGACTTGCGCGGGTGACTTTTGTTTAAAGCAAGGAAGAGTTGCGCGGCGTCAACCTCATTCTCTCGTCCGGGACCACCATATCCAGTGGCAAGACGCTACGCCAAATGACCAGGGATGGGTACGGTTTCAGGAGTTCCTGTAAGGCGCTTACCCATCCTTGTACACACAATCTGATCATCTAAGCTTCTAGTATTTGTAACATATGAAACAACCCTTTGTAAAAATAAAGTATTTTTAAAAGCAAACCAGAAACCCTTGAACATCTTTAGGCCACCATTCTTTTGTCTACCTCATTCTGAAATTATTTCGTCTACCACATTCTTAAATTCTACACCAGTACCCCATTCTTAAATTCTACACCAGTACCCCATTCTTAAATTCTACACCAGTACCCCATTCTTAAATTCTACACCAGTACCCCATTCTTAAATTCTACACCAGTACCCCATTCTTAAATTCTAAACCAGTACCCCATTCTTAAATTCTACACCAGTACCCCATTCTTAAATTCTACACCAGTACCCCATTCTTAAATTCTACACCAGTACCCCATTCTTAAATTCTACACCAGTACCCCATTCTTAAATTCTAAACCAGTACCCCATTCTTAAATTCTACACCAGTACCCCATTCTTAAATTCTACACCAGTACCCCATTCTTAAATTCTACACCAGTACCCCATTCTTAAATTCTACACCAGTACCCCATTCTTAAATTCTAAACCAGTACCCCATTCTTAAATTCTACACCAGTACCCCATTCTTAAATTCTACACCAGTACCCCATTCTTAAATTCTACACCAGTACCCCATTCTTAAATTCTACACCAGTACCCCATTCTTAAATTCTACACCAGTACCCCATTCTTAAATTCTACACCAGTACCACATTCTTAAATTCTACACCAGTACCCCATTCTTAAATTCTACACCAGTACCCCATTCTTAAATTCTACACCAGTGCCCCATTCTTAAATTCTACACCAGTGCCCCATTCTTAAATTCTACACCAGTACCACATTCTTAAATTCTACACCAGTACCCCATTCTTAAATTCTACACCAGTACCCCATTCTTAAATTCTACACCAGTACCCCATTCTTAAATTCTACACCAGTACCCCATTCTTAAATTCTACACCAGTACCCCATTCTTAAATTCTAAACCAGTACCCCATTCTTAAATTCTACACCAGTACCCCATTCTTAAATTCTACACCAGTACCCCATTCTTAAATTCTACACCAGTACCCCATTCTTAAATTCTACACCAGTACCCCATTCTTAAATTCTACACCAGTACCCCATTCTTAAATTCTAAACCAGTACCCCATTCTTAAATTCTACACCAGTACCCCATTCTTAAATTCTACACCAGTACCCCATTCTTAAATTCTACACCAGTACCCCATTCTTAAATTCTACACCAGTACCCCATTCTTAAATTCTAAACCAGTACCCCATTCTTAAATTCTACACCAGTACCCCATTCTTAAATTCTACACCAGTACCCCATTCTTAAATTCTACACCAGTACCCCATTCTTAAATTCTACACCAGTACCCCATTCTTAAATTCTAAACCAGTACCCCATTCTTAAATTCTACACCAGTACCCCATTCTTAAATTCTACACCAGTACCCCATTCTTAAATTCTACACCAGTACCCCATTCTTAAATTCTACACCAGTACCCCATTCTTAAATTCTACACCAGTACCCCATTCTTAAATTCTACACCAGTACCCCATTCTTAAATTCTACACCAGTACCCCATTCTTAAATTCTACACCAGTACCCCATTCTTAAATTCTACACCAGTACCCCATTCTTAAATTCTAAACCAGTACCCCATTCTTAAATTCTACACCAGTACCCCATTCTTAAATTCTACACCAGTACCCCATTCTTAAATTCTACACCAGTACCCCATTCTTAAATTCTACACCAGTACCCCATTCTTAAATTCTACACCAGTACCCCATTCTTAAATTCTACACCAGTACTACTTCTTACCTTCATCTTCTGTGCCACCCCCTTTAAAGCTGTTTCCCCATACACCTGCCAAACTGCGACAGTCAACTATAGCCAACTTCCTGGCGGTGCGAGTGTCATCTAAAAAAATCAAACAACATATAGCTGTAAATAACATAAGTGGCACTGCACATAACATAAGAGTGCACCTGACATTTTTGACAATTTAAGTATTTGAACCAAATGAGATTTAAGAAACGATTTTAGAGGGGTGTGTGTGTAAGACTTTTATGGATTAAAAATATTTTTAAAATGTATAATCTTTTTTTTTTTAATTGTAAAAGGCCCCAACTGCATATGCTATGTAACACCAAACAAAGAACTACCTTGATAGTTATAAAATCAAAATGTAAAAAGTCCCAAATTAAATGACAATGTCCATCATTGATGCAGTATGGTGAAAATTGAATGATTGTCATTGATGCAGTATTGTAAACATTGGAAGGATGGTTTAAGTTGGTCCAACTCAATAGAAACATAAATCTCTGATTAAGCTCAACCAATAGGGATACAGTTAGACCTCTCAAATGGTACTATTTACACCTCACCAGGGGAGATCATTTACCTATGACGGTCATTGACTCACTAGGTACAACACAGTTTATATATAACATATTTTGAAAACAGTTTATATAGAACAGCGGTTCTCAACCTGTGGGTCGCGACCCCTTTGGGGGTCAAACGACCCTTTCCCAGGGGTCGCCTAAGACCACCGGAAAACACATATACTCTACAGTTATAAAGTATCAACAAAAGTAATTTTGTTTTAGGGGGTCGCCACAACATGAGGAACTGTATTTAAGGGTCGCGGCATTAGAAAGGTTGAGAACCACTGATATAGAACATATGTTGAAAACGTAGTGTGTATAGGACAAATGTTGAAAACACAGTTTATATAGAACAAATGTTGAAAACACAATTTATATAGAACAAATGTTGAAAACACAGTTTATATAGAACAAATGTTGAAAACACAGTTTATATAGAACAAATGTTGAAAACACAGTTTATATAGAACAAATGTTGAAAACACAGTTTATATAGAACAAATGTTGAAGACACAGTTTATATAGAACAAATGTTGAAAACACAATTTATATAGAACAAATGTTGAAAACACAGTTTATATAGAACAAATGTTGAAAACACAGTTTATATAGAACAAATGTTGAAAACACAATTTATATAGAACATTTTTTAAATAGCAGATTTTGAGATAACATGTGTTATTCCCAGTGCGACCATCTTGAAAACAATATGTACCTTCCATCTGGTGAGTCCTCATTAGTGTATGGGGCTCCTTCTATAGGGGAGGTATCTTTAGTAAATGGAAGTAACTTAAGCTAGGGGATGTAACTTTTGCTAGGGAAGGTGAACATGAGAATAAGTATTTGATTCCCTTTTTATATTTCCATCCCTTATAAACAAAAATGCTGACCAGAGTTTTTAGTCTATTTTCTACTTAAATGACTAATTCCTATAACTATAATTCTATAAATTTAGACTGCCTTCCTTTTGTGTATTATTACCCCGCCAACTTATTGTAGCCGGAAGTTATCTTTTGCATAGTGACAAGGGAGATTTTGTTAACAAAATGTTGTTGAAAGAAAAATTACGTATCCGATACAAAGATTTTTATCCTGTATATATTCTTAAGCATATATTCCAAAGAAAGAACTATTTAATACAAATATTTTCTAGTGAAATCCAAGTTTCCTTCCTTTTGTGTTCTTTTGGATTTTTTTTCTCCACCATCTTGTTGCAGCCGGAAGTTGATTATTTCACTGAAAATTGCCACATGGAACATACGCACACTGCTTGACAGGGACACTTCTAACAGACCTCAACGACGCACAGCCCTCATTGCCATGAGCTTGAGAGATACAATATAGACATCGCCGCCCTCAGTGAAACCAGACTCTCTGGCAAGGGTGAAATCACAGAAAGGCTTGCTGGCTATTCTTTCTTCTGGAGCTGTCGCGACCCCGACGCAAGGCGAGAAGCTGGTGTTGGCTTTGCTATCAAAACATCTCTTGTGAGCAAGCTCCCCAGCTCTTCAATAGGTATAAATGACCGTCTCATGACGTTGAAAATCCCCCTCTGCCATGGAAAGAAGTCTGCTACCTTAGTCAGTGCCTATGAGCCCACCATGACAAACACAGAAGAGACCAAAAACAAATTTTATGAAGACCTGAGCACTGTCATCTCTTCCACACCGACTGCTGACAAACTCATCATACTTGGAGATTTCAATACAAGTGTTGGCAGTGACTACACCTCCTGGGGGGAGTGATTGGGAAGTATGGTGTTGGAAAGTACAACAGCAACGGCCTACTGCTACTTCAGACCTGTGCTGAACATGGCCTTCTAATAACGAACACCACCTTCAGCCTGCCTACGTGCATCAGGACCTCCTGGATGCACTCCAGTTCAAAAAACTGGTACCTAATTGATTATGTCATCATCAGAAATAGGGACCGCCAGTACGTGAGGGTGACTAAGGCCATGTGTGGTGCAGAATGTTGGACGGATCACCGCCTCATCATCTCCAAGATGAAAATTCACATCCAACCTAAGAGACGACCTCCGGCCACCAAAGCTGCGAAACGCCTCAACATCAGTAAGCTGAAGGTCCCTGATGTGAGACAAACCTTTGTTGACAACCTGGATCAATGCCTTGATACAATCACAATGGACAACCAGGATGTGGAAAAAGCGTGGACCACGCTTCGTGAGACAGTCTATAACAGAGCCGCTGAGCGCCTCGGACCCTCTATGAGGAAACACAGGGATTGGTTTGACGAAAACAACACAGCAATCCAAATGCTACTTGAGCAAAAGGGTCGGGCGTACAAGGCCCTCCATGATGACCCAATGTCAACAGCAAAGACAGATGCTCTTAGGAGCATCCGCAGCAAGGTCCAGATACCTCAATCCTCATCCTCATGTCCCTTAGTCCTTGAACCGTTGGGGCGCCACAGATGACATGTGAACCATCCTCCTCCATTCCTCTCTGTCTTCAGCTCTACGCACTGCATCGCCCAGTGTTAGTCCTGTCAACTCTTTGATGTTATCCTCCCATCTTTTTCTTTGTCTTCCACTTCTTCTCCCTTCTCTTGTGGTGCCCTGCAATATTTCTTTGGCAAGCCCTTGATTCCTTGTTACGTGGCCGTACCATTGTAATTTGCGTTTTTTCACAGTCACCAGTAGGTCATCGTACTCCCTAATTGCCTGACGAACCCTTTCTTTCACTGTATCATGTAAGCTTTGGTCCCTATAGCAGATGCCAAAAATTATTCTGAAGCTTCTCATCTCCATCGCCTTTATTTTCCTTTCAAGATCGACTGTTACTGTCCAGGATTCGCAGGCATACAGGAAAATGGAGAGGACTAATGAGCGCATCAGCCTGATTTTGGTGCTGGGCGCTGTATTTTTGTCATTCCATATTTTCTTGAGCTTTTTTAGTGCTGTTGTAGTCTGCGCAATCCTGGGCATCAGTTCGGGCTTGGAGCCTTCTTCTGAGACTGTTGCTCCTAGGTATTTGAAGCGGCCGACAGTCTCTAATCTTTCCTCCCCGACCTTAATTTCAGTGGTGATGCCTGCGGTATTATTTGTCATCAGTTTTATCTTTTCGGCATTGATTAGCATGCCGTAGGACGACAAGGTCTTATCGAGACGCTTTACCAGGTCGGCTAGCTCTTCTTCGTTCCCAGCCAGCACGTCTATGTCGTCCACAAAGCGTAGGTTGGTGATTGTTCTGCCACCAATGCTGACTGTCCCTTCATGTGCTTCCAGAGCATCGGACATAATTCTCTCTAGGAAGATGTTGAATTGGGTGGGGGAGAGCAGGCAGCCTTGTCGTACTCCGACCGTGGTCTAGAATCATTCTCCGATGTTGTTGTTGAGGAAGACTTCACTGGTGGCCTTATCATAGAGGTTGCATATCATGCTGATTAGGTTTGTGTTGATGTTTTAGTGCCTCATGATGGCCCATAAAGCAGCATGTCAAACCCTGTTAAATGCTTTCTTGAAGTCAACAAAGACGTGGTATAGATTTTGTTGGTGTTGAGCATATTTCTCACATAGTATTCGGAGGTTTAGAATCTGCTCAGTAGTGCCCCATCCTTGTCTGAAGCCCGCCTGTTCTTCAGCAATGATTCTGTCGGCATATGGTTTTAGTCGGTTCAATATGATCTTCAGCATGACCTTGCTTGGATGGCTTATTAGGCTAATTGTGCGATAGTTTTGGCATAGCTGTAGGTTACCTTTTTTGGGGAGGGTGACGATGAGTGATTGGGTCCATGGTTTGGGCCATTCTCCTGTAAGCCAGATTTTGTTACAAATATTGAATCACTTATCCCACTTATCATTGCTTCTCCTCCTTGTTTCATCAACTCAGCAGGGACATTATCAACTCCTGCGGCCTTTCCTGTTTGGAGTGCCTGGACTGCTGTTTCTAGTTCTGCGCGGAGAATAGGGTAGTTATCATTGTCTGTTGCTGGAGGGACATTAAGGATCTCTGGGTCTATCTTTATACTTTCATTATAAAGCTCTGAACAGTATTCAGTCCATCGTTTGATGATATCATTTTCTTCGGTCAAACATTTACCATTTTTATCCTGTATGGCAACCTACGCCCTTGTTTTGCAGTGGTTAGTTCTTTCACCAACTGGTAAGCTTTTTTGCTATTGTTTTTCTTCAAGCAGTTTTCAATGTCGTAGCATTGCTCTTCAATCCAGTTCTTCTTTGCCCTTTTCTTAGCTTTTTTGATGGCTTGGTTAACTGTCCTATATTTAATGGCCCACCATTTTTGTTTTCTTTAACTGCCTCCATTTATCACACAGATCAAGTATGTCAGCTGTCACCCATGGTTTTCGGTTTGGGTGATGTTTACCGAGGATGTCGTGAGCGCCAGATGCAAGATTCCTGGTTGAATGCAAAAGCTGATGAAATTCAGAGTTTTGCAGACAAAAACTTCTACCGTGGCCTGATAGAAATCTATGGAGTTGCCACATCAGGCTCTTCCCCTCTCCTTAGTGCAGACGGTTCTACACTCATCACAGACAAAGAGAAAATCTTGGAAAGATGGGTGGAACACTTTGAAAGTGTGCTAAATACGCCTTCCATCATTAATGATGAGGCCATTGAAAGACTCACTCAGGTCCCAACGAACAAGTCACTAGATGCCGTCCCAACTTTTGATGAGATACAGACAGCAATCCGCCAAATGTCCAATGGCAAAGTACCTGGCCCCGATATGATTCCTGCCGAAATCTACAAACAGGGTGGACCAGGGCTGACGGATAAGCTATTGCTTCTATTCCAGATCATCTGGCAGACGGAAACTGTACCACAGGACCTCAAAGATGCCTCCATTATCCACCTGTGCAAACACAAAGGAAACCGACAGGTCTGCGACAATCACCGCGGAATTTCACTACTGTCCATCGCAGGCAAGATCTTGGCCCGAGCCCTTCTGAACCGCTTGAATGTACATCTGGAGCTGGATCTCCTACCCGAAAGTCAATGCAGTTTCCGCAAAAAACGCGGAACTATCGATTTGGTGTTTGCTGCTAGGCAGCTTCAAGAGAAATGCCAGGAGCAAAATACAGAACTATATTCTACATTTATCGACTTGAATAAGGCCTTTGACAGGGTCAAGAGAGGTGGCCTGTGGAAAATCATGAAGAAGTACGGATGCCCAGACAAGTTCACCAACATCATCTGTCAGCTGCATGATGGCCCGAGTGCAGGTCAGTCATTTCAAGCATTCCTCATCACAAAGGGTGTAAAGCAGGTTTGTGTTCTTGGTCCCACACTCTTCAGTATTATGTATTCCGCAATGCTGTCTGAAGCGTTTAAGGACTCCACCATGGGCTTGCCAATCCGGTTTCGTACTGATGGATCAGTATTTAACCTTAG
Organism: Lymnaea stagnalis; assembly: GCA_964033795.1. Taxonomy (NCBI): domain Eukaryota; kingdom Metazoa; phylum Mollusca; class Gastropoda; family Lymnaeidae; genus Lymnaea; species Lymnaea stagnalis. Next base: position 406,647 of record CAXITT010000184.1, on the reverse strand, counting down.
GAGGCTTCAAGCTAACACCAAGGTCAAACATAAAACGATCAACGAGCTTCTGTTTACAGATGATTGTGCCCTAAATGCTCCCTCAGAAGCCGTCATGCAACACAGCGTTGATATCTTCTCTGAGGCCTGCAACAAATTTGGCCTCACAATCAACACAAAGAAGACTGAGGTGATGTATCAGCCAGCTCCCAGTAAGCCCTATGTTGAACCCAACATCATCATCAGTGGGCAGGGTCTCAACCTGGTGGATAAATCTACTTACTTGGGCAGCACCCTCTCTAGATCTGTCGTCATGGATGATGAAATGAATGCCACTCACAAAAGCTAGTGCCATATTTGGCAGGCTCCACAGCACTCGAGAAACGAAGATCAAGGTCTATAGCGCAGCAGTCCTCCCGTCACTGCTCTACGGATGTGAAATGTGGACAGTCTACCAGCGTCACGCTAAGAAAATGAATCATTTTCACACAACCTGCCTCAGGAAACTCCTCTGCATCAGGTGGCAAGACAAATTCCCCGACACCGAGGTCCTCACTAGAGCGAACCTACCTAGTATCTTCACCACTCTGATGCAGTCTCAGTTCTGTTGGATGAGACATGTAGCCCGTATGGAAGACCACCGGCTCCCAAAACAGATATTCTTCGGAGAACTCATGATAGGCAAGCGCTCCCAAGGAGGTCAAAAAAAGCGTTACAAAGACTCACTGAAAGTGGCACTAACGGCCTTCAGCATAAACCCTACTCAATGGGTGCAGACAGCCCAGGACAGAGCCAGGTGGAGAGCTTCTGTCTAGAAGGGGGCTAAATCCCATGAAGCTAATAGGATGTCCACAGCTGAGACACGCAGGCTTGCCCGAAAGAGCAACATTAGGTCACCGTCTGAAGCAACTATCCCCTGCCCGCAGTGCCAAAGATTATTCAGAGCACAGATCGGTCTAGCAAACCACCTACAAGCTCACCATAACCCAACCTCCCCCTAACCTTTGGATGACCCGATGGTCCTAGTCGACTTCAACGAACGAACAACAACATAGTTCCATCAATAGGGAGTAGAGAAAAATGAAAAAAATAAAAAAGGTAAAAAAGGAAAAAAATTAAAGATAAAAATTAAAGGGGTTTGTTTCTACTCCTTATATCAAGATATGAGAAGTGATGCCCAACTCCAGGAAGCACAGGTGAGGAGGGTGCTAGGACATCAAGATAAAACTCTGGATATTACCATCCACTTCGGGATCATTTTCAATCTCCCAGTTTACTGTGTCATTTAACATTGAAGAAAGAGAGACCTCCTCGTTACAAGAGTTTGTTTGGCAGTTACCTCCCATTCCTCTGCTCTGTATAGCTGACAAAGTTTCACCCTGCTCAAGAAGAGCCTTTCCGACTCGAGTTTGTTCCTCAGCTGCCAGATAATCCCTTTCCCTGTGGAATCAATCGATGATATCATGTTAGCTAGATCAATGCAACTTACTACTGGTGACATTTTAAGAGATATGAACAGGTAAAAATTGTACTTCTTACAGGTGACGATGTTGTGCGATAAGGAAAGGTGAAATTGTACTTGGGGGAACTCCATAAACGACGTGTGGCATCTAGGAGTAACAAGTGTCACGAATTTTGAAGATGTCTTACAAGAGTATCTAAATTTTTTTTGTATGCGTTACATCAGGGGTGCTTCGTTTATGGATGAAGTATTATTACAGTTGACTTTGTGAAAAATGAAAAGTTGAAATCTTACTTTCATATGTGTCAATGTTGTGAGATATGGAAGGTTGAAATCTTACTTGTTACAGGCCTGTACAATGTCCTCAAGGAGAGCCACATCGGCTGGGTTGTGGAAGTAGCTGAGACCAAGGAAGCTGGACAGTGGTTGGCTACTTCGGATAAGAACAACACCCGATGACTTGTCCCTGGATAAATTATATTACAACTTGTCTAATGCTTTTATATAAATTACATCATTATAAAAATACCTAATGAATTTATATGAAATAATGTGCTATCAATTTGTCAAATGGCATTGATCTTAATTACAACTGAGTTGTCTAATACATTTGAGCCCGACTTATAGTGTTATAGTACAAAATATAGTAATAGTTGGATCTGAATGTCAACAGCATCAAAATACAAATAAAGAATTGCAGACAAATACATCTGTCTTAAAATCCAGTCATGCATAAAATCCATCTGACATTCACAGACACCACGACAATGTTGAACTTGATAAAAGTTCTCACCTCCAAACAACAGATGGAAATCTTTTCATTGCCCTGAAGTCCAGGCTGGACTTGAGTTTGTCATCCTCATAGGTTGCAGGTAGAATGTGATCCTTGGGATATGTGGCACAAAACCTGATCAACAGAACCATAGTTCAATAAATCAATACTAAGTGGGATATGTGGCACTAAACCTGGCCAACAGAACCATAGTTCAATATATCAATACTAAGTGGGATATGTGACACAAAACCTGGCCAACAGAACCATAGTTCAATAAATCAATACTAAGTGGGATATGTGGCACAAAACCTGGCCAACAGAACCATAGTTCAATAAATCAATACTAAGTGGGATATGTGACACAAAACCTGGCCAACAGAACCATAGTTCAATATATCAATACTAATTGGGATATGTGGCACAAAACCTGGCCAACAGAACCATAGTTCAATATATCAATACTAATTGGGATATGTGGCACAAAACCTGGCCAACAGAACCATAGTTCAATATATCAATACTAATTGGGATATGTGGCACAAAACCTGGCCAACAGAACCATAGTTCAATATATCAATACTAATTGGGATATGTGGCACAAAACCTGGCCAACAGAACCATAGTTCAATATATCAATACTAATTGGGATATGTGGCACAAAACCTGGCCAACAGAACCATAGTTCAATATATCAATACTAATTGGGATATGTGGCACAAAACCTGGCCAACAGAACCATAGTTCAATATATCAATACTAATTGGGATATGTGGCACACACAAATTCAGTCACTCCCATAATACAAATCACTCACTCATATCTCTCATTGGCAGAACTCATTCTCCAGATTTTTTTTCTGCTGGTGTCAAATCCAAGCCGTGTAACTTCCTTGCCGAATGTGTAAGAGAACTTGTCATCACCTTGAGAGAGATGGAATCATTTTAATTTTGACACTACACACATTAGAAGAGATAAAAAATATGAAAATAATTTACCTGGTTAATAAAGTGCTGGAGATCTGAAAATATACTCAAGTAGTACTGCCTCCTGAACATCCAAAAATACACTAAAGTAGTACTGCCTCCTGAACATCCAAAAATACACTAAAGTAGTACTGCCTCCTGAACATCCAAAAATACACTAAAGTAGTACTGCCTCCTGAACATCCACAAATACACTAAAGTAGTACTGCCTCCTGAACATCCAAAAATACACTAAAGTAGTACTGCCACCTGAACATCCAAAAATACACTAAATACACTACATCCTGAACAGTAAAAAATATAATTAAGCAGTACAAGTGACAAATACCTGGTTGACAAAGAGAGATTTGCTGGACCTCTGACACAGACAACTGGCCGGTAGATTTTTCTTTCTGCTGCACAAGTCGATAGAAAGTGTATGCAAACAGTTTCTTAGCAGTGGTGGGCTGGCCAGTCCTTTCACGTAGTAGTGATGTACACTGATTGCAGTCTTCAGCAGTTGCAAACGTGCAGCTGAAAGAAAATTGTATTCACAGGCCCAAATGAATCCAATGTGAATGTACTTGATAAATCAGCTTAGAGGTATATGATAGATGGACCAGAGATATTTGATGAATAAAACAGTTAAAGAAAAGGATCAGATTATGGGATGAACATAAAATAAAATCTGCTCAATGGTCTTGTGAGTGAAAGTAAGACAAGTTGATACCTGTATGTGGCACCATCCTTACAACCCACACGCAGACGTTTGGCTGCCTCGATGACCAGCAAGTCTGACACCATCATCAGAGGAATATTGATGAAGGAGTGACGCTCACACACACAGAACCTGAAGTTGGTGATCATGGCATTACCATCAGCAGTCTGGGACACCAGCACAGGATACTCGCCTAACAGCAGGGGAAGTGGAGGGACCTAGGAATATAGAGAAAAGTCAAACACAGTAAGGGAAATGGGAGTTCCATGGATATAGAGCAAAAATCATTTACAGTAAGAGAAATGGGAGTTCCATGGATATAGGGCAAAGTCATTTACAGTAAGACAAATGGGAGTTCCATGGATATAGGGCAAAGTCATTTACAGTAAGAGAAATGGGAGTTCCATGGATATAGGGCAAAGTCATTTACAGTAAGAGAAATGGGAGTTCCATGGATATAGAGCAAAAGTCATTTACAGTAAGAGAAATGGGAGTTCCATGGATATAGGGCAAAGTCATTTACAGTAAGAGAAATGGGAGTTCCATGGATATAGGGCAAAGTCATTTACAGTAAGAGAAATGGGAGTTCCATGGATATAGAGCAAAAGTCATTTACAGTAAGAGAAATGGGAGTTCCATGGATATAGGGCAAAGTCATTTACAGTAAGAGAAATGGGAGTTCCATGGATATAGGGCAAAGTCATTTACATTAAGAGAAATGGGAGTTCCATGGATATAGGGCAAAGTCATATATAGTAGGAAAAGTGGATGAACCAAGGGAAATTGAGAAAAGTCATATACATCACGGGTTCCAAAATGTTAGGATCAGAGGACAGTCTCAAGCCAGGAGTTCCCAACTCATTAGCTGTGACTGACACAGGTGGACACATTAAGACTAAAGATGTAGCCCCAACTGACAAATAAATGACACCCTAAGCTAAAGCACTGGATGACACATTAAAATTTAACATTTGGCACAATGACACATTAAGATGAAGAACCTACTACACAATGAGCTGTAGCATCTACTGACACATTGAGCTGTAACATCTACTGACACATTGAGCTGTAGCATCTACTGACACAGCAATATGCTGACACAGACAGGCACAATAAGATGTAAAATCTTTGACAAAGCCAGACTCACTCAAATGTACCACCTACTGACACATTAAGATCCAGCAACTACTGACACAGACAGACACATCAACATAAAGCAACTATGACATAGACACATAATGATGTAGCACTTACTAACCCAAACACACATTGAGATGTAACACGTACTGTCACAGACACACATTAAGGTGTAACACCTTCAGACACATTAACATGTAGCACCTGACACAGACAGACACATTAAGACATTAAGATATAACACCTACCAACAAAGTCAGACACATTATCATATAGCCCCTACTGATGACACAGACACATTAAGATGTAGCCCTTACCAATGACATAGACAGAGACATTAAGATGTAGCTCCTACTGATGGACGCAGAAAGAAACATTAATATGTAGCCCCTGCTGATGACACAGATACACCTTAAGATCCAGCACCTACCTGGGCCAATGGATTGGATTTCTCAAACTGAGGCACCTGTTGACAGTCATTGATGTCCATTTTGCCAGATGCCTGCAACACACAATAAAAATATTGTTCACACAGCATAGTACCTGGCTAAACAAACACCATTAGTCATTGTGCCTTCTCAGAAACCAACATTCTGTGAACATGAAACTCAGAAGTTTATTTTAAAGCTAAATAGGTTTTCTCATCATCTCATTTTCTCATAAATGGCATACAGTCATTATAAATCAAGTCAAATAGGGTGACACTCCTCATGGATTGTTTATGCACACATGGAATTCATCTACGTATGTTACAATGCTGTGATTGAACTACAATCTACAGCAATAATGTGAACTTGCAATACACAATTCTAGTGTACACAATGCAGGCCTAGGTCCAGCCATTGCAGAACGTGCAGCAAGGATGGAATGACACTTCCTGTAGAACTCAGATTTCATTGTCACATGAGACATAATTTATGGTTAGAATTTTGAGTTGGCACGGCTAGTGGCTTGATGAGCCATTGTGTGTCTACAAGTGTATCGCATTGAAATTTGTTAATCTGCTGACACAGGGGAACACATATTTTATTGTTTGAGTAGGCGGAGCTACTGTGTTGGTGTGTTACTGTCTGTTAACAAGTGTCACTCAGGTTACTACTGTTAAAAAATCTTCAAACCTCTTTCTACACTTGAGATAATGACTTGTTTATTGTTTCAGACATTGCTCTGCAAGTTATCATTGGGAGAGGAAATTCAGTACACAGCTTAGTCTGGCAATTGGGTTTATACTATCAAACTCTGGCGGGCCCTTAAAATTACTGACTGCAAAATATAAAAGGTGAGAATATTTCATGTATTTGTAGTTCCAAATTTGACAGCTTTTTCTTATCAAGGGACAGGAAGGCAACTTTATTAAATCTAATTTTCAATTATTAATCTAGTTACATCCCTTGAAGTTGCCAAGAAATGAAAATGTGATGTAGTTGTATTTCAGAGTTCAGTTGTTGTTAAATTTCTTGTGAAACTTTTCAAGTGCCATTTGTCAAGTGTTTGAAACAAGTGGAGCAAAAGACAGACACATCACTGACATCACATGACAGTAAAGTAAAAGCTAACTATCAAATCATATTGCATGTATGTTGTACAGCACATTTTTTTCTCCAAAAATATAAATGAATTTTAAAATCTAGGGGGGGGGATGAAATAAGAAGAATTCAAGCTGAGTGCCTCCTACAACAATAATGACTTATCTTACTGCACTGGTATAACAATAATGACTTATCTTACTGCACTGGTGTAACAATAATGACTTATCTTACTGCACTGGTATAACAATAATGACTTATCTTACTGCACTGGTGTAACAATAATGACTTATCTTACTGCACTGGTGTAACAATAATAACTTATCTTACTGCACTGGTGTAACAATAATGACTTATCTTACTGCACTGGTGTAACAATAATGACTTATCTTACTGCACTGGTGTAACAATAATGACTTATCTTACTGCACTGGTATAACAATGACTTATCTTAATGCACTGGTATAACAATAATGACTTATCTTACTGCACTTGTATAATAATGACTTATCTTACTGCACTGGTATAACAATAATGACTTATCTTAATGCACTGGTATAACAATAATGACTTATCTTACTGCACTGGTATACAATAATGACTTATCTTACTGCACAAGGAGCAAAACTGAATTCACATGTAACAAAAAAAGATAAATATTTCATCATGTAATACTAGTGATGTAATCTCTTACTTTTTTGTCTATGCGCATAAAACAATTGAGTTGTCTGACACACATAACACTAAGAATGTGATGGACATCAGATACACTTGGGCTAAGTTTGTCTCACTGTTCAATTAGTACCAATTAATCGATAAATATTGATTTTAAAAAACATACCGACGAAACCTGGTCAAAAGCATGGGCCATTAGAAGCTGGTTACTGATTTAAAGACACAATCAGCCAGCGGGTCTTTTCTTTCCCTCATCACAATTCCCATACACATGCATGTAATACACCCGTGTGACAGCAGAATATCTCTAGTCTAGTAGAGCCGTCTCAGAAGTGACAACAGTCAACAGAGAGCACATCGCACAGCTACACACTACACAGCGCCACGGTGTGCTATAAATATAAACTTGGGATTCTCTTACAATTCTCACTACAGACTGACCATATTCTGACAGTCTACATGCTGTCCACATTCTAGCTCACGGTACATGATGGCTGTGTAACAGCTGAGTGAAAGAAATGGAATGTCTAACCAGACTTCACTTACAGCAATGTTTTATAACAGTTGTAGCTGACTAAATAGACAGACGAGGTCCATAAAATCTTCAGTTCAGAAAATGCCACAAGAAAATATTGTTATGAACATTGAACACCAGGGGTATATAGTCGTGACCTTGCACCCCCTCCCCCCCCCCACCTCCCCAGGTCGCCCCTCCACACACGCCATTAAACGCTCGTAGAGATTATCTTTGAAAGATTTTGACTTCATAGTCCCCGTGGGGCGGGGTGATGCATATCATGTGTGTCTGTGTTGGTCACATTGTCTTGTAGTGGTTGACATGTGTGTCTGTGGTGGTCACATTGTCTTGTAGTGGTTGACATGTGTGTCTGTGTTGGTCACATTGTCTTGTAGTGGTTGACATGGGTGTCTGTGGTGGTCACATTGTGTTGTAGTGGTTGACATGTGTGTCTGTGTTGGTCACATTGTCTTGTAGTGGTTGACATGTGTGTCTGTGGTGGTCACATTGTCTTGTAGTGGTTGACATGTGTGTCTGTGTTGGTCACATTGTCTTGTAGTGGTTGACATGTGTGTCTGTGGTGGTCACATTGTGTTGTAGTGGTTGACATTGTCTTGTAGTGGTTGGCATGTGTGTTTGTGGTGGTCACATTGTGTCGTAGTGGTTGACATGTGTGTCTGTGTTGGTCACATTGTCTTGTAGTGGTTGACATGTGTGTCTGTGGTGGTCACATTGTGTTGTAGTGGTTGACGTGTGTGTCTGTGGTGGTCACATTGTCTTGTAGTGGTTGACATGGGTGTCTGTGTTGGTCACATTGTGTTTTAGTGGTTGACATGCGTGTCTATGTTGGTCACATTGTGTTGTAGTGGTTGACATGTGTGTCTGTGTTGGTCACATTGTGTTGTAATGATTGACATGTGTGTCTGTGTTGGTCACATTGTGTTGTAGTGGTTGACATGTGTGTCTGTGGTGGTCACATTGTACTTTAGTTGTAGTGGTTGAAATGTGTGTCTATGTTGGTCACATTGTGTTGTAGTTGTAGTGGTTGGGATGTGTGTCTATGTTGGTCACATTGTGTTGTAGTTGTAGTGGTTGGGATGTGTGTCTATGTTGGTCACATTGTGTTGTAGTTGTAGCGGTTGAAATATATGTCTATGTTGGCCACACTGGTTTGGTGATGGAAATGTGTCTGTGTTGGTCACAATGTGGTGTAGTGGTATTCTCTGAGGATTTCCCTCCGACAGCGAGTCTGCCACGCCAGCTTATTCTCTGAGTTTTTTTTCCGACAGTAAGTCTGCCACGCCAGCTTATTTATTTAGGATTTTGTTCCGACAGTGTGTCTGCCACGTCAGCTTTTTCTCTGAGGATTTTGTTCCGACAGTAAGTCTGCCACGCCAGCTTATTTATTTAGGATTTTGTTCCGACAGTCAGTCTGCCACGCCAGCTTATTTATTTAGGATTTTGTTCCGACAGTGAGTCTGCTACGTCAGCTTATTCACTGAGGACTTCACCCCGATAATGAGTCTACCACGACAGCTTATTTTTTGGAGGATTTTGTTCCGAAAGTGAGTCTGCCACGTCAGCTTATTTGTGCGGTCCGTGGCAAGTGTCCCCCAAGAATCAAGTTCAATGTCGATGGATTTAAGTGAAGCGGTTTTCTGCCCACTAACTGAGCGTTTCATTTCCCATTGGAGAGTTCACCGAACAATGAACATTCTAGCGACATGCTCTGTCCATCTGGCTTGTCCTTTTTGTAAGAGCGTGTGAATGCTGATACCAGAGGCGTAGCGAAAGTGGGGGGGGGGCAGTACCCAGGCGCCAGCTAGTGAGGGGCGCCAAATTGTGCTTTGATATTATTTTATTGATTAAAATAATGGGTTTGAGAGTTAAAACAAGAAAATAAGGCGCTTTAAAATGAATCTTGTCCCCGGGCGCCAAACACTCTTAGCTACGCCTCTGGCTGACACAAATGTATCAGTGACTCTGTCCTGCCATCTTAGGTGGATATGGTTTAGCTGTCTAGCGTGTCTGCTGTACACTGTCCACGTCTCGCTAGCACATAGGAGTGATGTTAATACGATTGCCCTTATACATTCAGCTTAATGACAAGACCGAGACTCCTTCACTCCCACACACTCCTGCGGAGCACGCCAAATGCAACATCTGTTTTGGAAATTCGTTTATTGCTCTCGGCATCTATAGTTGCTGGCCTAGAAATGGCGCCGCTCAAATATGTGAATGTTTCTACTGCTTGGAGAGTATGTCCCTTTACTGATATTTTAGGTGCTTTGAAAGCTTTCACTGGACCTGGCTGGTGCAAGATTGGGAGGAAAGGGGGGGGGGGGGGGGGGGGGGGGGGGGGGGGGGGGGGGGGGGGGTTCGTACTGATGGCGAGGTCGTAGTTGTCGCAGGCCTTAGCAAAGCGATCAAGTATTTGCTGCAATTTCAGTCCCGAGCTTGCATTTAGAGCTTAGGGCACAGTCATCAGCAAAGAAGAGTTCTCCAAAAACCGTTTCTTTACCTGCCCAAATGAGCTGACATTGTAATACACAGGAAAGAAGGGGGGGGGGGACGGGACTAACCAAATAATGTGTGGAAACCATTATTGGCTCCAGAATCTATTTTATTGATTTTAAAGAATATATACCTTATATTTGAACGTTGTCTAAACATCTTCAATTATAAATTATAGGTACTCTTATGAGGCGGGAGGGGGTGTCAATACATCTTTATATACATCGTATGTGTATATATATATATATATATATATTCTGTATAAAGCAATAAACAGTAAGCCAAATGTATCCATATCTCTGAAAATAGAAGTTGACTAGAGGCTTAGCTGATGACACATTCACTGGGTCACCAGGGCTGAAGGGCTTTTGTTTCGGTGTGTAGTGTATGCACAATAGCACACAACATAAACTACAGAATAGCAGCTGTCACTGTCACAACATATAGCATCGGCATCATGAACGTATGCAAACATATGCATTAGTCACAAAGTCAAGTGTAGTGGTTGTGTACATGTTAGATAGTTGTTCAATGGTGGTGCACATGTTATATAGTCGTAAAATGGTTGTGCACATGTTATAAGCTGTAAAATTGTTGTATACATGTTATACAGTTGTACAATGGTTGTGTACATGTTATAAGCTGTGCAATGATTGTGTACATGTTATAAGTTGTGAACACACAACATAACTTAGTGTACAGCTTATGGGAACCATTGACTTATTGTACCGCCCCATAATCCCAGCATGTATTACAACAACGTGACATGTTGACCTTATCATTAGTTGTACCATGGTGCTCTGTGGCGTATTGCACAGCGGACACCGGGAAGTGGAGAGTTTCTGGACCGAATGACTCATTGAAAGGAAAGGTCTGTCATTGAGGGGAGAGAAGCCGTAGACATTGAAAGGAAAGGTCTGTCATTGAGGGGAGAGAAGCCGTAGACATTGGAAGGAAAGGTCTGTCATTGAGGGGTGAGAAGCCGTAGACATTGGAAGGAAAGGTCTGTCATTGAGGGGAGAGAAGCCGTAGACATTGGAAGGAAATAAATGGATCCATTTCAAGGTCAGTGGGGAGGGGAATTTCTTAAAAAGACATATTGAGCTAAGACAGAGTGAAGACAAATTGAGCTAAGACCGAGTGAAGACACATAAGACATGGAGTGGAGGCGCACATTTGGGTAAGACGGGGAATGTTAACAGACTTGGGTAAGACGGGGAATGTTAACAGATTTGGGTAAGACGGGGAATGTTAACACATTTGGGTAAGACGGGGAATGTTAACACATGTCGTGGTAAGACAGTGAATGTAGACACATGTGGCAATACAGTGAATTTAGACTCATGTCGTGGTAAGACAGTGAATGTAGACACATGTGTCGTTCTAAGACAGTGAATGTAGACACATGTCGTGGTAAGACAGTGAATGTAGACACATGTCGTGGTAAGACGGTGAATGTAGACACATGTCGTGGTAAGGCAGTGAATGTAGACACATGTGGTAAGACAGTGAATGTAGACACATGTCGTGGTAAGACAGTGAATGTAGACACATGTGGTAAGACAGTGAATGTAGACACATGTCGTGGTAAGACAGTGAATGTAGACACATGTCGTGGTAAGACAGTGAATGTAGACACATGTGGTAAGACAGTGAATGTAGACACATGTCGTGGTAAGACAGTGAATGTAGACACATGTGGTAATACAGTGAATTTAGACACATGTGGTAAGACAGTGAATGTAGACACATGTGTCGTTCTAAGACAGTGAATGTAGACACATGTCGTGGTAAGACAGTGAATGTAGACACATGTCGTGGTAAGACGGTGAATGTAGACACATGTGGTGGTAAGACAGTGAATTTAGACACATGTCGTGGTAAGACAGTGAATGTAGACACATGTCGTGGTAAGACAGGAATTTTTATTTTTTTTATCATGCAGCCACCCCCTCAGTCTCAGTTGTGTATTCCATTCTGTATACGGTTATCGAATCACTGAGCGGCCAGGCAAAGTAAGGTTTGAATGACAGTGATAGGCCATTCAGTTGCCTATAGAGATATGCTGACTCGCTCAATTCTCTGGTCTACTTATGGACTATCCAACAGTTGTTATGGTGGGTGTCAACCAAAGACAGCACGACATGCTAAGACTACTTTGATGGCTTGCAGAATACGACCGGGCTCAGGGTTGTTTACTTGATTGATAAGTCCCTAATTGTAGACATAAAAAGACCTGCACACTCGAGTTGAGCGTTTAAACATGCTACTGTACAGTGTGTACCAAAAGCGTACAAAAGGGTTGCCCTTGAGCACCATTGATTCAACGTAAGAATCTTGATCAATACTAAACTGTCACGGCTGGGGGGTGGGGGGGGGGGTATGGAGGTGTTGGCCAGACCCACTAAGTCTATAGAAAGGTTGCTGTTTTTAACAAACACATTTCAACGAATTTCGCAGTGCTTAACCCAGAGGTTGGGTGGAGCACAATAATCGATCTATATTAATGGCTGGGTGGAGCATGCTAAGAGATCTATATTAATGGATAGGTGGAGTGGGATACGGAGATCTATAGTGATGGATTGGTGGAGCAAGGTTACAGAAATCAAAAGGGATGGAATGGCGGAGCAAGGTTATAGAAATATGTATTGAAAGATTGGAGGAGCAAGTTTACAGAAATTTAAAGTGATGGCCTGGTGGAGATCTACAATTATGGAGCGAGATACAGAGTTCTATATTGATGTCTTTGTGGGACAGGATAAAAGAGCTCTATGTTGATGGAATGGTGGAGCAGGATACATAGATCTAGAGAAGTGGCTTACAATTTGTATTGCTAAAATGATGGATTATCGAAAAGAACGCACAAGAGAGAAGGCCAGACAAAACATGGGAATACTGGACGTTTCGTGAAGGGGCATGGGGAGACTGGACATTTGAGGAAAGGGAAGGGGAGAAATCTGGACATTTGAGGAAAGGGAAGGGGAGAAATCTGGACATTTGAGGAAAGGGAAGGGGAGAAACTGGACATTTGAGGAAAGGGAAGGGGAGAAACTGGACATTTGAGGAAAGGGAAGGGGAGAAATCTGGACATTTGAGGAAAGGGAAGGGGAGAAACTGGACATTTGAGGAAAGGGAAGGGGAGAAATCTGGACATTTGAGGAAAGGGAAGGGGAGAAACTGGACATTTGAGGGAAGTTGAAGAGAAGGGGAGATTTGATAGAACCTAGTGGAGAAACTGGAAGTCATATATAACTTAAGTGTGTAAACGAATAGAGCAAAGTTCATTAGCCAGCAGAAGCAGAGAAAGAAAAAGATGACAAGGGCAATGACGAAGACCCTACAACTCTCTTCAACGAATGACTTCTGGCACATAGCACAACACGATACGGACAAAATCAAAGAAGTGCCAAGCTCAAAGAAGAGAGTGTTTTAAACCAAGGGAGTTCAGTCTTACTGACTGGCTAATACGCTGATGGATCCATTGGATGACAGTTCCAATATGGACACAGGCAACTATGGCCTAGACCTCTTCCCAAAACATTTTTTTGTTAAAGTGTCAAAAGATACAATGTGTAAAAATTGCTCCTTGCCTTGCTCAAAAAAGTATGCCGCCACATGGCCTAACCAAACTAAACACAGCCACCAACCCTACCCCCTAGATAGCCCATAGCTGCGTACTCAAAGGTGGATGTGTCTGACAGTGCAGACCACAATGGAACAAACGTGCAATGACACCTTGATCAGCGGGGCACATTGCCTTGAGAGCTCAGGTGATGAACAACGGGCAAATGACACCTTGATCAGAGGTGCACCTTGCCTTGAGAGCTCAGGTGATGAACAACGGGCAAATGACACCTTGATCAGAGGTGCACCTTGCCTTGAGAGCTCAGGTGAGAGCTCAGGTGATGAACAACGGGCAAATGAAAACTTAATCAGCAGGGCACATTGCCTTGAGAGCTCAGGTGATGAACAACGGGCAAATGAAAACTTAATCAGCAGGGCACATTGCCTTGAGAGCTTAGGTGATGAACAACGGGCAAATGACACCTTGATCAGAGGTGCACATTGCCTTGAGAGCTCAGGTGATGAACAACGGGCAAATGAAAACTTAATCAGCAGGGCACATTGCCTTGAGAGCTCAGGTGATGAACAACGGGCAAATGAAAACTTAATCAGCAGGGCACATTGCCTTGAGAGCTCAGGTGATGAACAACGGGCAAATGACACCTTGATCAGCGGGGCACATTGCCTTGAGAGCTCAGGGGATGAACAACGGGCAAATGACAACTTAATCAGCAGGGCACATTGCCTTGAGAGCTCAGGTGATGAACAACGGGCAAATGACAACTTAATCAGCAGGGCACATTGCCTTGAGAGCTCAGGTGATGAACAACGGGCAAATGACACCTTGATCAGCGGGGCACATTGCCTTGAGAGCTCAGGGGATGAATAACGGGCAAATGACTTGTCAGGGGCGTAGCTCGGTGGACACCGAAATAGAGGTACGCATATAGGGTTGATATGAAAACTGAACAAGTGCACACAGCTTGACAAAGTCTGTCATGATAGGTGCGCCCCAAGTGCACACAGCTTGACAAAGTCTGTCATGATAGGTGCGCCCCTATTGCACACAGCTTGACAAAGCCTGTCATGATAGGTGCGCCCCTATTGCACACAGCTTGACAAAGTCTGTTATGATAGGTGCACCCCTATTGCACACAGCTTGACAAAGTCTGTCATGATAGGTGCACCCCTATTGCACACAGCTTGACAAAGTCTGTCATGATAGGTGCACCCCTATTGCACACAGCTTGACAAAGTCTGTCATGATAGGTGCGCCCCTAGTGCACACAGCTTGACAAAGTCTATCATGATAGATGCGCCCCAAGTGCACACAGCTTGACAAAGTCTGTCATGATAGGTGCGCCCCAAGTGCACACAGCTTGACAAAGTCTGTCATGATAGGTGCGCCCCTATTGCACACAGCTTGACAAAGTCTGTCATGATAGGTGCGCCCCTATTGCACACAGCTTGACAAAGTCTGTCATGATAGGTGCGCCCCTATTGCACACAGCTTGACAAAGTCTATCATGATATATGCGCCCCAAGTGCACACAGCTTGACAAAGTCTGTCATGATAGGTGCGCCCCAAGTGCACACAGCTTGACAAAGTCTGTCATGATAGGTGCGCCCCAAGTGCACACAGCTTGACAAAGTCTATCATGATAGGTGCGCCCCAAGTGCACACAGCTCTGTCAGTACCTGGATCATTACACTACTACAAGTACCTGCATCATTACACTACTACAAGTACCTGTATCATTACAAATACTTTAATCTTTAATCAATAATCTTTCAGAAAGCTTATTTATCAAGGCGGAGTGGAGAGAGAGAGACACCAATCAATCATTCATAAATAAAAAAAACTCATTTGATAATTTATTGCAATATTAGTCATCAACAATGAGTACACAGACACATTGCACAGACAACTATCTCCTCAATTTACTGGATCATTCCCAAATTTAGCCCTCTAAAAATGTTGACTTTGTCATCAATGACTCGGTCCCACTATAAAAATGGTATGCCCCCCCCCCACACACACACACACAACTGGTCCTCTAAAATTGTATCTTTTGTCACCAACAACTCATAACTTTAAAGACCTGGCCAAATCTGGGTCAGGACAAATGATACATGAAGTCAGTTATTGCTGACATAATGAGAAATTCAAACTTGGAGTCTTATACCTGTTTGGATACTGTCAGCTAAATTTGTATCTCATTTGTCTGTGAAATGTTTAATTTGCTGTTCTAAATTAATTGTTTCAACAGCAATGGGCCGCAGGTCATTTTAATAGGTACAATCTTGATAACAAAGATAGATCAAAGATAACATGTTAAATTTTACTGGTGCACTTGATCAAAGACAACTTGGTAAGTTTCACTAGGTACACTCTGCTAAAATTGAATATTAATAAAGAGCATACCAGGCTAGCAATGTTACAATGTCATGTCAACAGATGTGACCTAAGAATAGATTTTCTAGGAATGTTGCATTCAGTTTTACAGATATTCCAGCAAAAACCTTAATGTTAGCATTAACAAAAAAATTTAGAGCATATAAAACTGAAGATAATAATAAAATAAGATACCTAAGTTACTCATATTATTGAAATCATGTTACCATTATATTTTTCCTTTAAATCAATAGCAAAACATTGACTTTCGTTCATTTTTAACTTGACCAATAAATGAGCTATTTAAATGTTTAAGAATTTGACTTCTTCCAATGTGTTAAAAGAAAGACCATAATTCAAGTGAGCAGGCACATCATCTAACAAGAAGTGAGTACAAGAGGGATCAAGTAGCCAGATAAAGAAATAGCTAGAGTCAAGTGGTCTTAAGATACTTTTAATGGTCTTACAAGAAATTTAGTAGAACACTGTGTAACATTCTCTTCAAACTGTAAAGCTAGGTATGCAGTGGCACAATGCCTCCATTGGAGATAAAGCATGGAGTAAATATGACTTTAATAAGTGTTACTACAACAGGGGAGATGATTTGAGGATTCTTTTTGTAATGCTCAGAAGTTTGGGATGGAAGGAATTCTACATCTTAAATATTTCATTTAATTTTTTTTTGAAATTGAACTATAATTTTTGTGTTTATAACATATATAGTTTACAACAGCAATTTTCTATATTTATAAAGTAGTGCAAAGAAACTTGACAAATTTCATAGCATTGTAACAATAGTTAATAACATTGTATTTAGTTGATAACTCTGATTATAGTCTTATTTAGACCATAGGCACTGTTTAGCGTACACTAGATTACATAACTTTGTTCAACATTAAATCATCATCACTGACATCCAGTGGCCATTTGGGCATGTGCCCTTCAATATGGTAAAGTATTTACAAATCTCCGTGGCTGTTCTTTGTTTATATGTGGTTTGTTTAGCTTCAGATAGAGTAACTCAACACTTTCCCTTTCTTCTTTTAGTTACCAGAAATAAAGTAATTCTATTCTAATGTCTGGTTTTCATTTATGCTAATGTCATTTGCACCATTACAAAAACCAATGCAGTTATAAATACAGATATAATACTGTGTTCCTTCATAACAGTATTCCAAAAAAAAAATTGCTTTTATTGTTTATTGAATAATTTTGTTGCATGACATGCTTTACACATTTGTCACTGACAACTACATAAATTTAATCCATGGCTTGTAAGATCTAATTTAACATAGCAATTTTTAAATGGAAATTAAATATTGTAAAATAAAAAATTATTGAACATCATCATCCACTTCAGTTGCAAGTGAAACTTTTGGATTTTGGAATAGGACAACTGACAGTCAAATGAGAATTAGTTTTAGATTAAGATCATTTTAATTTCCGGACAAGTCTTTTGTTCAGATTTATTTAGAGTTTGCATTAGTCTGTATAGAATTCTAATTGAGGGCTGATCATTGGAAGCATAGCCCTACTAGTAAATGTGAGGAGGATAACTGTGTGCTCTGCACACACCTAGTTTGTAAAATGACACCTTACTGCAAAGAGATCTGCAAGCTAAGCACTGCTAACTGGATGTACAATCTTTGGCCTGTGAATCAATAAAAGCCTTGACTGGTTTTATATATCTCCTACCCACTGTTTTTCTCTTGTTTAATTAGCTTTTTCTTAAAGCCTAGTGTAATCAATGGAGGATCTGGGTGTGATGAATCAGTGTTTGTGGTGTGCCTGGTGGTGTGCATGGAGGGGGATTACCTGTGATTTTATTAATCATAATTTGATTAATTTTTGTGTCATTGATGTATGAATTCAAATTATTCACCTGGGCCTGCTGAACATTCTGTGAAATGGCTCAGTCAGATAAAGCAAACAGAATTTATGACTGTACATACTGATTTAACAGGAAAATAAAATCTTCAAAGGGTCCTATACTCATGATAAAGCAAATTTAATGACCTGAATCAAGAGAATTCTTACATTTAATAAAAATAATTATCTGAACCTAATGTGTCTCTGAGGTTAGCATGATTTGTTTCTCAGGAAAGTGTGTAATTGACTGAAAACATGTTGTCTTCAAGGACCCAACAATTTAATACAAATTGAAAAGACTGGGTCAATAATGTTGACTGTAATATAACAACATTTTTTGCCTTGAAGGACAAAGGCTGTCTTCGGCTGGGTGGTCTGTTAAACTCTTCAAAAAATATTCATTTAGGCCCTACTAATATTCAAATAAAATAATATCATGTTTAAAAATCACATTTAAATACTGATGGTTATGTCATACAGCTAAATAGGTTGATTTATTGATTTAACTTAAATCAGGTTGAATTAACTTAAAGTAAATAGGAGAATTTTTTTTAGCTACAAATTAATTTTAATGCTCTTTTTTTCTAAATTGATAATATAAAAAAATTACCTTCCCAGAAAACAATCCAATAATAGAGCTGGACATTTCTTGTAGAGAGTTCAACATTTTGAGTAAAATTAGTTCATGTCTTTTTTTATTTAATTGATTTTAAACACATACTATTCTTTCATAGGTTTGAATGCAAACAGGTGTTAAAAATTACAGCATTTAATTTCAAAAGTGCTTTATACAATAAAGGTTGTTGATTTTTTTATTGATATTAATAGAAATTATATATTTTATAATAAAAAATTTGTAGCTCAAAAATCATAACTTTACACAACCAAAATCATAAATATCCAATTGAAATATTCCTGGAACTTTCATTGTAACTTTTATCAAAGCTTTGCTGACGTCTATTTTTTAAGATCATCATAAAATGTAAAAGAGGTGATCTCCTTAGTTTGACGTTATTTAATAAAGCAAATCATCTATTACATTTAACTGTGTCCATAGAGAAATGAACATTAAAAATAGTCTTGAACTCTTTAAATGACTGAAAAGCAGATCATAAAAAGTCAAGATAGGAAAAACCCTAAATGATTTTACTGAGCCTAAGGTCTCAACTCTTGACATGATTTAAAAAACCAAATTCCCCATCAATACTGAAACCAATAAGATTATAAAGCCTCAAAGATTCTTGTAGTTAAACAATTTTATTTAAAGAGTTATATTTTAAATCAGGAGAAAAGTTAAAGAAGAAGCTAGTGTAACTGTAGAGCAGGGGTCTCAAACTCAAATTAGTGGGGGGGGGGGGGCTGCAGGAGGTAGAGTCTGAGGGAAACTGGGTCGGATTAAATAATCCATTAAAAAAAGTGATTACAAATTCAAGTACAGCTGTTACAATCTGCTCAACCTTTATTAATAACAAATAAAACTTTTGGGGTCTCAAACGCAAATTAGGGGGGGGGGGGGGGGCTGCAGGAGGTAGAGTCTGAGTGAAACTGGGTCGGATTAAATAATCCATTAAAAAAAGTGATTACAAATTCAAGTACAGCTGTTACAATCTGCTCAACCTTTATTAATAACAAATAAAACTTTAAGTCTTCTCAAGAACTAGGCTTCACTTACTTTCTTCTTCTACTTGTTGCCAGAAGCCTTGGCAGTGCTTCTTCCTACACAACTGAGCAACATTTGGCTTGAGTGAGGAACCAACTGAGACCCTCAGTATAGCTTGTAGATGCTCATCAGTAAGTTTCGCCCTGAACTTTGACTTGTTTAAGTTCATAGTGGAAAAAGAGCTTTTCACACAGATAGTTACTCCCAAAAAGGCACATGATCTGCTTGAACATCCTAGATATTTCAGGGAAGGTGGAAGACAATGCTCTCATAAAATGACCAAGCTTGTCTGTTTTTCTATTCACCTCCCTGAACTTAGCCTTGAGTGAAGGCCCTGACATTGTCATAGGCAACACTGACAAGCTGCCCCTGGCCTTTTAACTTCTTGTTGAGTACATTCAGCTCCTGTGTAATGTCAACAAGAAAAGCTAAGTCCTTAAGCCATTTGGGATCATTTAGTACAGGAACAACCACCTCATCCTTCTCCATGAAGGCTTTGATTTCTGCTCTCAACTCCAAAATATTTTCACGATGTCTCCCCTACTAAGTCAACGTACCTCGGTGAAGTAGGTCAGATTCTCATACGCTGACTCTATTTCTTCTAAAAAGACTGGGAACTGCAAGTGCTTCAAGCGTGCCCTGGATCTGATGTGGTTGGTTGATGCATTTCACAACTTCAGAATTCACATTGTCAAGCTTCAGGCATTTGCTGCAAAGGGCCTGCTGATGGATAATGCGGTGTAGTGCAATGGCCTCTTCCACACCCTCCTCTTCCAGTTTTCTTTGAAATGTGCCACGAGTCCATTTATTTACCCTGTCATTGATGGCACTCCATCGGTTGTTATTCCTGCCGCTGTGGTCTGGCCATGCTTTGGAATCACTTTGAGCAACTCTTCCATCACTTCAAAATTATCATCAACACCACCGACATGCCAGCTACACAGTGTCCGTAACATCTAAGCTCTCATCAAGAGTGACTGAGTATGCATGAAATGTTTACCTTTCTCGCACAGTTAATCATAAATGTCACCTGACAGCTCAGAAATGCGCTCTGCCACTGTGTTGGCTGAAAGGCTGATGTTGCTAAATTGAACCTTATTTTCCGGACAGACTAAACTTGCAATTTTTGATGAACTCTCTTTCTTTGAATGACTTTCCTGCCATAGCAATCATCTCACTCACCACGTAACCAACTTCAACTGCTGCATCACTTTCTTTGTATGTTTTCTTGAAAAAAATCATGCTGCCTCAGTAGACATGTTTTAAGTTTAGCAACCCGGCCTCTCTCTCATCTCCCTGGTATTTTGCATACTCTTCAGCATGTCTGGTTAAATAATGACGTCTGATGTTGTACTCCTTGTGCACCGCAACTTTCTCGGTGCATATAAGGCACGTCGGAATGCCCCTGTGCTCAACAAAGCAATAGTCTGTCTCCCACTTCTCCTAAAATTGTCTGCGCTCATCGCCAACTTTCTCTTCACAGCAGGTTTTGAGACAGACATGACTGGGGTCGGGGGACACAAATATGTATTTGCACTGTTTGATAAAATATATTTTCCCTCCTCTCTGTAACACTCCCAAATCACGTTTCACGAGACCAAGCTGTCAGGCTGGGAACTTCCGTCACATGTCACTGGTACAAACTAGCTGCAATTTTAATAGTGATTTTTTATACTGTGTCAGATTGCTATGATTTGCAGTTATGGTTGTGTATTACCGACTGACTTATAAAACTTTTGATATATGTATATACAATATTCGAAGAGTGTTTTCTGAAAACTGCACTTTGGCCAAGTTTATCTCATAAAATGCTAATAAAACCTTTTTTTCCGATTTTAAAAAGGTATTTTCCATTATAATCAACTTCAAAACCTGTAGGTATTTATATAAAAATAATAAAAATCAGACTTATATGAGATTCGACTGAAATCGTCGCGGAGGTTCACATTATAGATATGAGAATGTAGACAATGTGCAGTCCACATTAATACTAAACTTTGCTGTCAGGTAGCGGGCCGCAAAATATGGTCTTGTGGGCTGCAAATGGCCCACGGGCCGCAAAATGAGACCCTTGCTGTAAAGGATGTAATGGCTATACAAGACATTTCTAATAAAAGTTGTCTTCATTCATTTTGGTCTGTGTGGTGTGTGATTAAATTATTTAATTTTAAAAAATCCTTGTTGAAACAGAGAAGTGTTAATGAATTAAAATGTCATGATTCAAGAGTTATTTGATTTCTCCAAAATCATGTTACACATTTGCCAAAACCAATCTGAACCAAAGGACTCTCTATAAAATAACATTAAAAATATTGTTTAAGAACCTCCATTATTGTGTCCCAAACTTGACTTTCAAACTTGGGACCCCAAAAAGTGATTTGCTTTAAATAGTTTATATAAAAGACAATCTTTATTAATGACATATATATTTTTTTGGCAATCCCCATGGCCAGGCCATGGGTCATCGATTTGATGATTATCCTTTCAGGTAGTTAAAGTTTGAAACCAATGGTTGAGAGTTTGTAGTAATAACTAGTCACGTTGGACCTACAATATATTAGAGAATATCATGCAAAACATTTGTAGCAAAATTTTTTTACTTTATGTATACCCATATAAACGTGTAAGCAATTTTCATTAAACAATATAATATACTTATGTCTAGACAACCAAATTGACTTCAAACCACCTGCATTAGAAAACAGAGAGAGCATACTATTTGCACATAAAGAAAGTAATGTAAGTAGTACTCCCTAGAGGGACATTACCATAATAAATTATGTCAATAATTTTAAGGCAAATTTTGACCCCCTTCCTCCCCTTTGTCCACAACTGTCAAACTTTCAAGCCTATATTAATAATTAAGTTAAGATTAAGGGACCACGATCAATGTATTGATCATTCTGGCTCCTATGTATGTAGATCAGGCATGCACAACATGCTGCCTGCCAGCACCCACTTGGCGGTCCGCGAAGTAACAAAATATTCCTTATTATTATCTTCTTAATTGCTTTCGCCTCTGTTCTATCAAGTTTTTCATAAAGTATTAAGGCCCGCAAAAGGTTTTCATAAAGTATTACGGCCTGCCTTACATTTTGATTTGTGCAGGCCTGTGATGTAGAGGGATTTGCACTTTGAAGTAGTGAATAGTCTCTACTGTACAGTATTACATTTACAGCACAGTACAATGTACAACCTAATCCTTCTAGTCTAGTCTTGAAAACAGTATCATCAATGGTTGTTAGTTAAGTTAGTCACCTAAGATAAGTAGACTAAAAAAGTGAGCTAAGTCTAAGTGGTAACGGCTAAGTTAGTATATTAGTATTAGTAGTGACTGTAGTGATACTTAAAGTTAAAGTTTAGCCCCTCCTCACATTTTTGTATAATTTATTCCCCAAATATTGTTAGTTTTAAACTTTATACACCAACACTACAATACCTGTTAATTTGATGATAAAGAATGTTGTTGATTTTTTTCTTATAAATCAATCCATCAGTGGACGCTTGATTAATCCTAATTAAAAAAATGAAATTCACTCTCCAATAGTTGAGCTCTGTTGTTTTCTTTCCGGTTACATCCAAAATGGCGACTGAGTATGTCAACATGACATGACGTCATTGATGGGGGCGGGTCAAGATAGGTCAAGGCCTTCTTTGTTTTGATTTATTATAATAGGCACTTAATTGTCTTTAACATAATAAACACATTAGAAAAAACTAGTCTACACAACAACAGATTTATTTCCCATATTGTAATATAGCTTTTCCATAGAAAAAATACGATAATTTCCTATATCGAGTATTTGTTGTTTTTTTTAATTTAATTTATGTGAAGATGTACTACTTACTTCCCTTAAAAGGTAAGGGAAATAATTATATTGAAAATTGTTTTTCAATTACGAGATTAACCGCAAATTTAAAATATACTTATATTTATATATTCTGGCTTATTTCATATCACCTGTATATTTAATGAAACCAAAATAGGTTTGCTTCATTGTGACTGCTTATCTAGTTTTATTTTATTGTGTCAGAATTAAAAAACGTATTTTAAGGCTGCTGAACATTATTTGCCATCAGCATTACCACTGCTCTATATAAAAGTCCGGTCAGTAAAGCAGTATTGGAGCGTGTGTCAGGAGACACGTCTGACATTGATCGCTATGATCTTATACGGCTTGATCTGTCTAGATTGGTTGTTTCCACAACACTAAATCTTAGCCGGAGCTCCCGCTGCACCACCCGGCCGCACGGTCGAGCTCCATTCTAAATTCTGGCTGTAGTGTTTCATGGCACGGCGGCCCTGGGGTCATTTCTGTTAGGGCTTCTCTCTATTTCGCGTAACGGGAAGTTCGTACTCAGAAACCACTGACTTATTTATGTCGCTCCGTTAAGGGCGCTACACGTGGTAGCATGCCTTTATTTTTTTTTTAAATTACTCCAATAGTTTGTCGGTCCACTGTAATTTTTGTGGACCCCACGTGACCATCTCGTTAACTGCGTGGCTCCCGCCGTGCTGACCTTCATAGTCATGCATAATTTTGTGCAACACCTGACCTAACTGATTATTCCTTTCATCCAAAAAATGAAAAAAAACACACAAGGGCGGACCACCGTTCCTACGTCACTGGCACTGCTCACCCAAACATCTGAAATGCTCCCGCCCCCCCCCACTCTACCCCAACCCCCAGAACAAATATACTGAGAGAAACGCCATCCATCAATAAGTGTGTCCAGAAAGGGGGGGGGGGGCCCATTAATTAATTACGTCAACAATTTTAAGGCAATTTTACCCCCCTCCCCCTTGTCAACAACTGTCAAACTTTTAATGACACCCCCCCCCCGGACCTAAGTAATTATGTCAACATCCCCCACCCCCACCCCCCAAATGAATTATAATATATAGAAATGCATTTTAATTTGTGCTGATCTCTTTAAATAACACAAAATTGTAGGACAAAATTTGTATTGCATCTTTAGCTTGCTAATCAACAAGTTAAAACGTTTTTGCACTTAAATTTTATAATACAGAATCAATTAAAAGATTGTTAAAGACTAAGTAGTATTGTTTGTGGAAGTATAAATATGATTATTGTCAGTATAGCTGACAACTGTAGCATGCGTTCTAGCTGCTATCATCTTCCCAGGGAGTAGCCAGGTGCTGCTCTGTTGTAACAATGGGCATAGTGCATGATTTATCATTTTCATCTTGTGGAAATGATATACCAGACAAGTCAACATCATCCTCATCTAACCATTCTGCACTTAAAATAGAAACATCGTCATTGTGAGCAATAATTGCCATAAGCTCTCTCTCTCTCCTGGCAGCTACTTGCATTGAATCCTTTTTTGTTGAGTAGCAGGTGGCAATTGCTCATGCACTGTCGCTGCTGTTGAACTTGCTATTTCAACATGACTTGTGATGCAAAATAGATGTTACAGATTTTGCAAACCCGTTCAAGCAGCGATGTTATTATTGTTACTCACTTTACATTCACCTAATTCTCAAAGTATCGTATTCCAACTCTGTCAATCCCATTTATCTTGACCGCACATGACCCTTGAACCTTGTTGTCCTTGTTCCATACCTGCAACATGATCGTAAACATACCGCCCTAGTCATTTGTGGCAAATAGAATCTACAGTCGATGAGAGACCAACTTTTGACTTCTCTTGCGTTAACTAGATTTGACTTCTCTTGCGTTAACTAGATTTGACTTCTCTTGCGTTAACTAGATTTGACTTCTCTTGCGTTAACTAGATTTGACTTCTCTTGCGTTAACTAGATTTGACTTCTCTTGCGTTAACTAGATTTGACTTCTCTTGCGTTAACTAGATTTGACTTCTCTTGCGTTAACTAGATTTGACTTCTCTTGCGTTAACTAGATTTGACTTCTCTTGCGTTAACTAGATTTGTCTTCTCTTGCGTTAACTAGATTTGACTTCTCTTGCGTTAACTAGATTTGACTTCTCTTGCGTTAACTAGATTTGACTTCTCTTGCGTTAACTAGATTTGACTTCTCTTGCATTAACTAGATTTGACTTCTCTTGCGTTAACTAGATTTGACTTCTCTTGCATTAACTAAATGTGCTAACATTCTGACCAGTCATCAGCAGTCTACAGACAGACACAGATTAAATAAATCTTATATCGTTAAAAGTAAAAGCCTAAAAATTATATAACAATTTTAGTTTACACTCATTAAATTTGTTAAAATAATGTAATATTACTAATAACCAGTCAATTTTTAAGATTAAATTTTAAATCGAGAAAACATTATTGTTGACGTCAACTAATCTAAACACCCTCTCCCCCTTGTCAACAATTGTCAAACTTTTCCACAACCCCCACCCCTATTTTGTTGACGTGTAATTAATGGACGACCCCTTATTTCAAAAAGCATTGACCATAATACAACTTTCCCAGTTTGTCTGAAGCGACTTGTGGATGACTCCTCAAGGTAGAATCTCTCAGGTCAATTCCCACAAGAATCAAACCCAGGCCTGCACAACATACGGGCCTCGGGCCGCATGTAGCCCGCCAGCAACCACTTGGCGGCCCGCGAAGTAACGAAATATTCTTTATTTTTATTATTTTCTTAACAGCTTTCCCCCTGTCCTATCATCTTTCGGCCCGCGCAAGCTTTTCAGAAAGTATTACGGCCCGACTTACATTTTGAGTTGTGCGGGCCTGGTCTAACCAATATATACATGGAGATATTTTCATTTCATCTTCTTAGATATCTGGCTACCATTGCGTGGCAGGACATGTTGAAATGATGCCGGAGAGTAGAGCGGCAAAAGTTATATACTACAAGCAGAAGCCAAGGGGCAGACGACTCAACGGTCGTCCAAGGCTGAGATGGATCGATGATGTGGAGACGGATTTACACCAGTTGGGGGTTCACGCATGCAAGCGGAAAGCCATGGATCGCTCCGAACAGAAGAATGTGGTGGAGCAGGCCAGGGCCCTACATGGGCTGTAGCGTCACTGATGATGATTTTATATCACTTCACTCAAGTTCTCTGGACACCATCTTCCCCAAAAATTAAGATATTTTGTACCGGATCAATGATAACTTTAACTAAATTCTATGTACCCGGTATTTATAAAAAAAAAAAAAATAGCAATTAACATTTATTGAGAATTACAATATAATTATTTATTACTAAAAGATGACTATTGTTACATATACGATGACACTAAGAATCTAATGCCAGGAATTATTATCCAGGGTACAAAAAGGAAAGAGTGTTCTCCTTGATTAATGAATGCCCAATGGACAAAGGACCGGAATAGTCTCTTACTCGACTCTGTAAAGGGCATCATTCTTACAAAGTAAAATGTGAAGAATCTCACCTGTGAACAGTTTTATGCATACCGGTATGGGATTGCTAACGAGGATCTTCTGTGAAAAGTTGGCTCCTCAGAGAAATATGTCATGGAATTAATAAGGATTATAAGGTAATGATTGTACAATTGGTTATTTAAATGATGTTTTTTTGACATTTTGAAAAAGGCGTCCATTGACTTTGTTGTTTTTAACGTGACTGTTTCTTGGTCGATTCACTAAGATACCGGTACACTTAATTGGCAGCTATTACTGTTACAATCAAATTGTGCTGACTGTGAGTGTAATCTGGGACGACACAAATGAAACATTCGAAATGTCCTCCTTTGTCCTCTTTTTTGGTTTTATTATGTCCTCCTTTGGTGTCCACGTATCTGGCAACCCTAGAGTCAAGATCGACTATTAGCATCTAGTCATTAGACATCCGGTTTGGGGGGGGGCATGGTGAGTTCGTAGGTGGCCTAGTAGTCCGATCCGTGCTAGGAATAATCTCTGACCACGCGGGCAGGGGATGGTTGCTGTAGTGGTGATCTAATGTTGCCTTTTCGGGCTAGCCTGCGTGTCTCAGCTGCGGCTCTCCTACTGGCTTCATGAGATTGAGCCCCCTTCTTGACAGTTGACCTCCACCTGGCTCTGTACTGGACTGTCAGCACCCATTCAATTAGGTTGATGCTGAAGGCTTTTAGTGCCGCTTTCAGTTTCAATGTGTCCTTGTAACGCTTTCTTTGACCTCCTTGGGAGCGCTTGCCTAGCGTGAGTTCACCGAAGAATAGCTGTCTAGGGAGCCGGTTATCTTCCATACGGGCCACATGTCCCGCCATACGGAGTGGAGACTGCATCAGGGTGGTGAAGATGCTAGGTAGGTTCGCTCTAGCGAGGACCTCTTGCCACCTGATGCAGAGGAGTTTCCTGAGGCAGGTTGTGTGAAAATGATTCATTTTCTTAGCGTGACGCTGGTAGACTGTCCACATTTCACATCCGTAGAGCAGTGACGGGAGGACTGCTGCGCTATAGACCTTGATCTTCGTTTCTCGAGTGCTGTGGAGCCTGCCAAATATGGCACTAGCTTTTGTGAGTGGCATTCATTTCATCATCCATGACGACAGATCTAGAGAGGGTGCTGCCCAAGTAAGTAGATTTATCCACCAGGTTGAGACCCTGCCCACTGATGATGATGTTGGGTTCAACATAGGGCTCACTGGGAGCTGGCTGATACATCACCTCAGTCTTCTTTGTTTATTGTGAGGCCAAATTTGTTGCAGGCCTCAGAGAAGATATCAACGCTGTGTTGCATGACGGTTTCAGAGTCAGCATTGAGGGCACAATCGTCAGCAAACATAAGCTCGTTGATCGTTTTATGTTTGACCTTGGTTTTAGCTTGAAGTCTCCTAAGGTTGAAGACTGATCCATCGGTGCGAAAACGGATTGGCAAGCCCGTGGTGGAGTCTTTGAATGCATCTGACAGCATTGGAGAATACATAATACTGAAGAGTGTGGGAGCCCGGACAGCCCTGCTTCACACCGTTTGTGACAGGGAATGCTTTGAAATGACTGACCGTTGTCCTGCACTGGCGCCATCATGCAGATGACGGATGGTGTTGGTGAACTTGTCTGGGCATCCATACTTCTTAATGATTTTCCGCAGGTCACCTCTATTGACCCAGTCACAAGCCTTATTCATGTCGATAAATATGGAATATAGGTCCGTGTTCTGCTCTTGACATTTCTCTTGAAGCTGCCTGGCAGCAAACACCAAATCGATAGTTCCGCGTTCTTTGCGGAAATCGCATTGACTTTCGGGTAGGAGACCTAGCGCCAGATGTGCATTCAGGCGGTTCAGAAGGGTTCGGGCCAAGATCTTGCCTGCGATGGACAGCAGTGAAATTCCGCGGTGACTGTCGCAGGCCTGGGGGTTTCCTTTGTGTTTGTACAGATGGATAATTGAGACATCTTTGAGGTCTTGTGGTACAGTTTCCGTCTGCCAGATGATCTGGAATAGACGCAATAGCTTATCCGTCAGCGCTGGTCCACCCTCTTTGTAGATTTCTGCAGGAATCATGCCGTAGCAAGGTACTTTGCCATTTGACGGATTGCTGTCTGTATCTCATCAAAAGTTGGGACGGCGTCCAGTGACTTGTTCGTTGGGATCTGGGGCAGTCTTTCAATGGCCTCATCATTAATGATGGAAGGCGTATTGAGCACACTATCAAAATGTTCCGCCCATCTTTCCAAGATTTTCTCCTTGTCTGTAATGAGAGAAGAACCGTCTGCACTAAGGAAAGGGGAAGAGCCTGATGTGGTAACTCTATAGATTTCTCTGAGGCCACTGTAGAAGTTTTTCACGTCTTTCTTGTCTGCAAAGCCCTGAATTTTATCCGCTTTCGCACTCAGCCAGGAGTCTTGCATCTGGCGCAGTTGCAACTGGACCATGCTGCGGATGCTCCTCAGTGCAGCTGTCTTTGCTGTTGACATTGGGTCATCATGGAGGGCCTTGTACGACCAACGTTTTTGCTCAAGTAGCATTTGAATTTTGGATAGTTGTTTTCCCTGGTCGAGGGTCCGAGGCGCTCAGCGGCTTTGCTATACACCGTCTCACGAAGTGTGGTCCACGCTTTTTCCGTGCCCTGGTGATGGTATCAAGGCGTTCATCCAGAGTGTCAACAGAGTTTTGTCTCACATCAGAGACCTTCAGCTTACTGATGTCGAGGGGTTTCGGAGCTTTGGTGGCTTGAGGTCGTCTCTGAGGTTGGATGTGAATTTTCATCTTTGAGACGATGAGGCTGTGATCCGTCCAGCATTCTGCGCCACACATAGACTTAGTCCCCCCCCCCC
>CAXITT010000184.1:353639-376621 GCA_964033795.1 Lymnaea stagnalis | reverse complement strand
CCCGCATCCCCCCCCCCCCCCACCCCCCCCCACCCCCCCCCCCCCCCCCCCGAGGTGTAGTCACTGCCGACACGTGCATTGAAATCTCCAAGATGATGAGTTTGTCAGCAGTCGGTGTGAAGATGACAGTGTTCAGGTGTTTCATAAAACTTCTCTATGGTCTCTTCTGTTAGTTTACTTAAAGATAGGACCATCAGGATACGATCACACGATGCGACCCTACCTAACGAGCCCAATCACGGACGAACCTCCCAAATGTTACGAAAAATAAAAAAAAATGCAACATACATTTATCACAAGAAACACAATTTTAATTTGTACAACCTTTTTTTTTATTGTAATTTTCATACAGAATTTTGCAAAAAAAAAAAACAAAAAAAACCCAAGAAAGAAAACAAACAAGCTTCATATGGAACGAGTCAGCAATGCTTTAACACTAAGCACATGGGATGACACCTCGATGAATAGCTTTGATATTGTGAGGACTGTACACTATAGAGAGTGGTGACACCTAGGACGATATGGATGGGAACTAAACACATGATCACACAACTAACAATCTTCGCCAGATTCAGTCTAAGCATTGAGCAGGTTATGACAGATTGTCACACATCAAACCTAGATTATCAAGCAATAAAAGATTGTCACAAATCAAAGCTAGATTCTCAAAATTCATGACAGATTGCCACAAATCAAAAACTGGATCCTCAAGTCATGACAGATGGTAACACATCAAACCTGTCACCTGGAGAAAACCAGGTAACTTGCTATAAATTTAAAGTCAAGTACTTATGTTAAAAGTAATTCTTTTTTATCTTCACAGAATAAAAATTTAAAAACATGGATAAAAAATACAAGATCAATTTATTTCAAGTGGAAATTGTCATTTCTGGTTATTGTAGCTGACAGCAAGAAATACATTTTACATACAATGATAGGCAGAACTTTTCTCTTAACATTTACCTAGCATGGGAAACTTTAACATTTACCTAGCATGGTAATGACAATGTCCTCGAATTATAACTAAGCAGATAGAATATCTCCATCTGGTAGGGCCCTTAAAACATGATGCATGATTTTGAAAGATAAGACACCCGAAATTGAATACAAAAAGCTTGATATTTTCATCTTGAATAATTAAAAACATTCACCACATGACCTACGGAATACTGGGGACAAAACAAAAGATGTACGAATTCATGAAAAAAAAAAACAGATTTATCGAACTAATCGGGTGACACAAATACATAAATAGATACAAAACCAATAAAAATAAATGAATTCCTGAGTTTAAAACACAACACCAGCTCATTATTCTGACCTTACATTATTGTTAGTGCTACTACTGACACTGGTGCAGGGTAGTGAACAAATCATTGGGGAGACAACCAGCAGCTTGGCTAATGAAATGAAATAAAAGCCCTTCATGACTGTTACAATGCCACTAACTAAGTTGACAGTCCAATCTTTCATTCAACTGATTGTTTTAGGGATAAGGCTGTGGTACATCTAGATAGAAATTTTCAAACCACTCTTTACTATTCAAAGATAACAAAAATCGTTTTTTTCTGTAACTTAATTCATTGTCCTTTCTGCTACAGCATTTGAGATGACTTGGATTGGTGAACCCTTGCAGATTTTAACACAAATAAAAGCACAAGTCTGCTCTACAATAGCACAAAAATGCACCGAACATTCAAAGGAATTTCAGAAAGGCTGGAAGCAGCAATAAATATTGAGCAATTCTGATAAACTTGTTTTTGTAGCTCAAAAAATAAATGAAGAAAAGTACTTTTTATATTAAATGTCTGCTAATTTTATAACAAAATGCATTCCGTGCCCTAAAATGATTTCGTGATCAATATTACACTGGATGGGGGTCTTGATTTTAAGTCATTTTCAAGTTGCTTCAAATAATTTTAGTTGCTGCATATAATTTTAAAAAAAAAAAAAAAAAATTTGCATTGCCTCCACTGCAAAGTGAGATGAGCTAAATGATTTGATCTGATCTACAATGTCAAAAACCAGCCCAGACTTTGAGTGGAGAGTGAGTGAATTTGTGAGTGTGTGTGTGGGATTGAGGTTAGTGGGACCAAATCTATAGCAAACATATCAAGCATACTTGTACGTTGTTACAACAGCGACCACATGGCTGGTACACAATACATGGCTGTTTTACAACACAAGACATATATGTTGCATACATGTCTGGTACACATACATATTCATCAGTCTGTATGCACTGATGACGTAATATACACATACAAAGTTTTTGGTTATTGAAAGAAATGAATGCTGTCCTCCAAATCTGAACTAAACTTGTTTAAACCAGAAATCCAACCACAAATGCCCAGTCCCGCTGTTGCTCAAAATAACAGGTAGTCAATCATTCAAACCCCACCAAAGTCAGTTTCCATTTTCTGCTACTTCTACAAGGGTAATTATTTGACTGTCTTAACAGGTTTTCAATGTTTTCTGTAAACCAAATACTTCAGCTGGACAGACCTACATGATATTTTAGTTTTGAATTGTTGGACAGCTTTGGGCATGTCATAGTCATCAAAGGAGTTGGCTCAAGAAACTTAAGATGAAAAAAACTCTTTGACAAACAGAGGGCCAACCACTGAAAATTGGTTGGGTTGTTTGTGTCATAACTTGCCATGAAGGAGAGGACGTCAGGTCAACCATTTCAGTAAGGCAATGACTCATTTGGAGATGAAAATGATGGCCAGATGTTATTCTTACATCTTTTACACTATACAATTTGTTAAATTGCTGTAAGTAATTTCAAGAGTTTTGAAAGAATGTTGATTTTCTCCAAACAATTACTACTATAGAAACTATTCATTACACTAACAATAGGAGCCAAAATAACAGCAGCTGTTACTACATGAAACACAAGGGCCAGCATTTTCTAGAGATTCTATATGTACAAAGACATTGACTGGTATGAACAAAACAGAAACATCAATGAAAATGTAACACATATCAAATGACAAGAAGAAAAATATTTGTACAGTAAGAGTGTGTGGACAGAAATCCGATGAGTTGTATTTGCAATAAAACACAAATTTATAGCATGAAGTAATAGACTTTCCAAGTTTCATTACTACGTGGCCGGGTCTTACTTTGGCGTGTCCTAAAAATAATTTTCTTCTAAATAAAAACTTTAAAAAAAAAAAAAAACTTAGATCCCTATCGTACAATTGACTGAAAAAAGTAATCTAGCCCAAACTAGTATCGCTATAAGAATGTTATTATCTAAGGATGTCTATGTCTAAAATGCCTGCATATCAAAAGCTATAGAAATTAAGGAGCTCCATTCCTAGACTACTGGCAACAGAAAATACAAAATAACAATTCTATTTTTGTACAGCATCATTTGTTTTTTTTTTTGTAGGTTGAAAATGTTGAATTATGAAATTTGATATCAGTTGTGTTTCAATGTTTATCACAGAGATTCTGTCAAACTGCTGTAAGCACTGCATCATATTCACATGTGGACTATTGACACAGCTACTCTGTCCCTATTTCTACAACTACTGTGTCCCAACTGTCATTAATTTATCATCAGAGACAAATAGATGAGGATCAGATGTTAATTTAACATTGATTCTTTAATGATTCTTTAAGAAATTGAAAGAAAAAATAATCAAGTCACAATTTAATGTCAAGTTAAGTTAAAAATTATATGACAAACTGAAGCTGTTGCTGTCTAAAACTAAATCAATTTATATAAAATTCCATTGAATCTCCCCATTGCTGCAGCCCATCAACATGTCTAATCATGGAGATCTCATTCAGGAATAACTTGACAAAATGACAAACACAATTAGGCAAAAGACAAGCATTAAAAAAAAGAAAAACTCCTCACACTCACATTAATGGAACATTTCAATATGATGTGTACAACACACACATCAATGCAACATTTACACATGTGTTACACATGATGTGACTAGTCAAACAAGGTTAGAGTAGATTGCTTGTAAGCAGTTGTTCGTGAAGGTTTTGTAAAAACCTATTGGACAAATGGATTCAAAGGAGGTATATTTTGTTTACATCAATGGGTGTCCATTGAGGTCATCATATTTACACTATAATACATGTTATGGACCTGACATGCACCAGTGCTTCTCACACTGGTGGACCTCGGGATTCATCAGAGATTCTCACAATGGTCCAAATACAGTTGTTTTTTTTTTTGTTCTGTTGTGAAATATTAAAAAAAAAATTGGTAGATTTGCGTTTCTAAAAATATCTTATACATTCAATGTAATTTTTCAGGTTCAATCTAAGTCTAATTTAATTTAATTTTAAATGGCTTTCAAATTCTGCTCTTGTATTTATATAACGTTTTATCATAGCATGTAGGTTGAGTATAAGCAAAATACACAAGCCAACTACATGAGTGATGAGAAATGGAGACAATAAAATACTCAACAAGTACTTTACTACTCTCAATAAATGAACAGTTCTTTATTAATGAAACGTATCCCCTGAAGCCACTGCCACATAACAGCAGATCTCAACTCAATGCATAAATTCATTGTCATCAAATCTTCAACGATTCTACTATGTCATTTTTGTTTCACTGGTGGGGGTACCTCAAGGACCAATGCAGTGAGAAGCCATGAATGCAATGTCAAGGAGAGTGTAAAAAAAAAAAAAGTTCAAAGTACCCAGAGCATACAAACAAAACTCACATTCAAAGAAAAATGCATATTACAGTGAACATTTTTTTTAAAATGAGGAAAACAATTTGACTAATTCCTTGATGGGGTTTCCCAAAGTACATTTCTAAACATTTAAACAAATTTTAAAAATCATAAATACATATTTACTGTAATAATTCTTAATATTTACTGTAGTTTTTCTTAATATATACTGTAAGACACATTTACTTCCCAGACATTTGAGACACTTGTTTCAGTACTAGTCTGGTTCCAAATGGAAACACTTTCAAACATCTAATCCTCCACTCACAGATTAAACGCAAACATTTCTTAAGTTGGATCATAGTTATCAGTCACTATGTATTGGACCATAAACCTCACGGCCTATGAGTTGATCAAAGTTGTCACTGTCTATGAGTTGACCAAAGTTGTCACTGTCTGTGTCTTGGACCAAATCTGTCCCTTTGTGTGTGTTACAAGAAGTTGGATAAAGTTGTCACTGTCCACATCATGGACTAAAGTTGTCACTGTCCACATCATGGACTAAAGTTGTCACTGTCTGTGTCTTGGACCAAAGTTGTCATGGTCAATGAGTTGGACCAAAGTTTCTTGCTTTGTCATGGACAAATGCTACAGTTATTAATTACATTAGATTTAAACAATTGGGTCTCTGGTAATAGACTTTAAGCTGGATTTAATTAAATTATTTTAAAAATATCAAAATTAATAGATAAGAAGACATCCCTGCCGTCGAAGTTTACACCATGATCAGATGGTAATAAAAATTAGACGATATTCCATTAATGGATCGTAAAAAAAATTAGAAGATACAAAATAGATGATGGTTGGATGGTAAAATTTAAGATCATCTATAGATGACTGGATGTTACAAATAAAAGAACCTACCTATATAATAATAGGATGGTTTAATCGATTTGCTCTTCGTAAAAACAAATAAACAGTTCCTCACAACCTAATTATTCAGCCCCTGGGTTTAGTGTGATGACTGAGTATGAACGATGTCACATTTACACCATCACCGTCTCAAGGTTGTCCTCTTTCAATTATTGAATATTGGAAAATCTTGCATTTTCAATACTGAGCAACTTTTAACTATGAAATTGTAACATCCACTTTTGTGTGTGTGTGACAATAATCAAGAAATGTTGATCAATCTTAATTGTTCTTGTTAGAGTTCAAGGCCAGGTTCATTTTTCTCTTTGTGGTAAACATTAAGCCAAGTATGTGATACAAAAATAATGATTTGTCTTCAGCTACAACTAAACTGCTTAGACTACTTGCTAGGGTAACAAACAGCTAACAACAGAATATGTTGTATTGGACAAGTATTTGACATCTAACATTCACACACTGCATAACAAGTCCCTTTATGATCAGATGAAATGATTTTTAAGTATTTTCTTCATTGAGAAAGGACACAATAATTATATTTTATATAATGGAAAACTATTGTTTAGATAGGAATCAATAATTCAGAGAAACTTTAAGACATTTAGTATAAGTAACAATTTAACTGTTACCTAGACAAAGAATGTTAAGAATAAAATAATAGACACAAACAATGGATATTGTCAAATAAAGTTAAAGTCAAAATTGTCACCAGAACTGACCAAATTATGTACACAGTAATTATCTTCATGTGAGGCATCTGGCATGACAAAGTTATCTCATATGACATTACTTATTTTCATACAAAACATATTTACAAGTACCACAAAATTAACTTGTCCTTACAGACAGCTTCATCCCTAAAGAAAAACCTCATTGTTATTCTATTTGACACTGATAAGTGATCAGGCAGAACATGTCATTGTTAGAGACAGCCTACTTGGTACAGATAGCCTTACCTTGACAGTTTTAAATTAAAAAAAAAAAATAATGGCCTGATTAGCCAGCCAATAAAATATTGCATACTAAGACTCTATCAATGTAGAGATTGTTATGCCTTAAATTATATTTTACATTTATTTTACCTTACTCATGATTACCATAAACAAAAATATCATCAACCTACAGTGTAACTCTCCTATACATGTAAAAATGAAATTTAAAAAATGTATTATCTCTCATATAATTAACTGCTAGCCTGCCCCTTTGCAATGCTGAAGGCCTCATATGAAGACTCCTACATAACATCAACACAGAGGGAAATCCCTTTATGACGGTAAAAACATAACTTACAGAACTTACATCAACACAGAGGGATATCCAACCATGACTGTACATTTTCAACCATGAGGTGAATAAACCAAAGCACCATTTTGAAATGCTTCACATAGACATGAAAGCTGCTACATATCTGATCTCTTGGTCCACAAGTCCCATAGAGATGACACTCACAAGTGCATGATGAAACCACCCAGGACAGTTTTTATGCTGACTTGATGGTTTTTGGCTTATCAAATTAAGAATGGTGACACAGAAGAAGATAATCGCCAAAGTCAAGGTCTGACAAAACTGACAGACTGCATAGATAATCAAAGATCCACAAGCTCCCTGACAAGATGCCATTGACCTTGAATTTAGCACAGTGACACTGGTCTCCTGCCCACACAGAAATAGGTTTTCTTGAACATTTTCAGACATAGTGTTCCATTATTAAATGATCCAAGTCAGTTAATATAAAGTATAATTTTATAGTCGGTTAGTACAAAGTATATATTTTGAACTGACAATGTTTGAACCCTAAAAATGTAACATTTTGTAAATCAGAGAAATGCTTCATCAAATACTATTTCATGGTAACAAAAAATTCAAGTTATAGTTATATATACAACACAATGACATACAGATATGCATTTTATCATAAAATTCTTGCTATTTGTCATCCAATCACCTGTCACCTAAATCTTATGTCATCTACTTACACATCATGCAGACAGACAGGCCAACATACAAGCAGACATCTCACATGCTGACATACAAGCAGACATACAGTTTAAAAGAACATATCATTATGTACAAAAGAGACACATTGATACTATAATATTTACACGGCTATTATAATTTTAATAAATCTGATGTTGGACTTTTGTGACATCAGTAGCAAAGAAAACTTCATTTGGACATAAGAACGTCTCATGGCGTTGCTACAAAACAAGCTTTCATACTTTAGATAAATAATGTGGTAAACCTATGGAGTGGACCTATACGGAGGAAATATGGAGTGAACCTTTGCAGAGGAAATATGGAGTGAACCTTTGCAGAGGAAATATGGAGTGAACCTTTGCAGAGGAAATATGGAGTGAACCTTTGCAGAGGAAATATGGAGTGAACCTTTGCAGAGGAAACATGGAGTGAACCTTTGCAGAGGAAATATGGAGTGGACCTTTGCAGAGGAAATATGGAGTGAACCTTTGCAGAGGAAATATGGAGTGGACCTTTGCAGAGGAAATATGGAGTGAACCTTTGCAGAGGAAATATGGAGTGGACTTATGTTGTGTGCCTTTGTTTTAATGATCTGTTTTTACTTTTAAAAATTAATGTCATCAAATGTAGTCATTTTCATCAGTATTTGGTGAAAAATTACAAAAATCCCAAATAAAATGTTTATTATTTAGTAAGTGATTTATCATATGGGAGATGGCGGTGCCATCGTGAAGTCAAGTAGTGTGTTATGTGCAAATCCTTGCGGTTATTTTGAAAAGTTGTCATAAAGATGTATTAGCTCAACTATAATTGATAGAAATATGAACCAGTGGCAAGGGCCTATTTCCATGCACATAACCTCTAAAAAATTTGTTTAAGTCAAATGTGACCAATAATCACAGCTTTGAAATCTTAGGACAAGTGCCCAATTAAAACAAACCAATAGCAATAAAGGTCACTGTCCCTTCTAGTAAAAAATAAACATTTAAACATTAACTACAATGTAAAAAGATAGTTAATGATGTTATCAAATTAATAATGCCCATGAAATTTGAAAACAGGGCACAGCCATTGCCCATTTCCTCTTTTGTTATTAAAGTATCTGATCAATTTATTTTTAGGCCAAGTTAAAAATCCTAATTGAAATTGGTTTCAAATGGGATTTCTACAACAAATTAATCAGTTGGAGGACACAAAAATATGAACATAATACTAACATTTTTACCAGTATCCAAAAACTCATGATGTCATTTTCCTTGTTCCATTAAGCTAACATAGACACAACTCTAAAGACAAGCCATTCAACATAATTTTAAAATGTGTATGAAAAATTGCTCTCTCTGATACTTTGAAAAAAAAAAATGAAATTGAAAAAATAAATTATAAAAGCCATTTTTAAACTGAGAATTAGATAAGTAAAAAAAAAATTAGCATTCAATGAGGTGATGAGGTTAATAAATTAAGAGGCCAAATTGAACCAATCCAGCCAACACAACTACAAGACACAAACTCAATGATGATGTTTCCTCGACACAGAGACACTTTTCTTTCATTTGTCAAACATTCCCCAAACTAATTACTCCGACTCCTATTTGGCAAGTAATATCAAGAAATAATTTAAAAGACAAATAATAAAATGGTTCAATGAATTTTTAAATTAATTCTTTGGAAGGGAAAAAAAAATGAAAACCTCCAAGACTTAAGATAATACATTTGATTAAAGGTAGGGTCTCAAAGTTATTTGTTAGAATCAGTAGTCTAAAAAAACCCACAAATATACATTAATAATTAACTCTAAATTAACTTGATATCGGTCGCCAATAAATGAAATAATTTAAAACAAATATCTTTGAGTCAGTTCCCTTAAAATTCATGTTTGTTTAGACAGAATCATTGGAACAAACTGAAATATAATTTTACACATTATAAAACAGCCAAAAACAAAGAGGTCAAATATTTCAAAGAATAAAAATGCCCCAAGATGTATTAAATTTCAAAGAAGATACGGAAAATGAATAAAACTATTGGTATGTACACTTAAAAATTGACATCAACATTTTTTGAAACCAGCCAAGTGTGTACATAAGAATACTCAAGTGTGTACATAAAAAGTGCATGTAATATTAAATCACTTGCACGAAATACTCAAATTTTTAAAAATATTCCAAGTAAGGAAGAACCCAAAACTAAGACTTAAAAAATGCATTTCATATTGGATAATGCTCACAGCATTTGATCAGAGATTTAAAGCCAAGTTCAGTCACAATTAATGAAACATGCAGATTGTTGTTGATTTAAATGCATGAACTTTGAATTATCTACTGGTTTCTTAGGCAAGCTTGGGATGGAAGCAAAGGCACTCGCTCAAGGTGAATCTGTCCAGTCTTCTTGGAACATGCGGGAACTGCCTTATTAAAATTTTTCCGATGGTATACAAGACATGCCTTCAGGTAATAAGATTTTAATTTAAACTTTCAGTCAAACAGCTTAACAGGCCAGACAACATCCATGCCAACTGCTAACAACAATTTTATTTTTGAAGGTCATGCATAGGACATTATATTTACACTTTCTCAAATTAAAAAAAAATGTAATTCCCATCTGAACCAACAAAATCGTAGTTTTTTTATTTTTCTTATTGTGACTAGAAATGCCACCTTATGGAAACCAGGTGATGCAATGACTTGGCGGGGATTAGAAACCAGGTAATACAATTGTGATAGTGGCATTTAGTCTGAAGTTGAAATAACAAGCAACCAACTCAAATATAAAACAATGACACAAAAGGGACATAAAAATTCATTAAAATGAGGGAGTCGTTAAATAGGTATGGCTTTTAGTGTCATCCCCTTGCAAATTTCAACTTTTAACACATATCTTTCATCCAGAGGTCACAAGTCAAACTTTTGGAACATGTCACATATTCAGTCATGATACATGTTCAGCTGCATCTTCTGAGGCATCCATGATACATTCATCAACAACTATCAATTCTTTATGTTTAGATATCATGTAAACTTAAAATCCACAACAGTTAGTAGACCTTGTAATCCATCTGTTTCTGCACATGTAAGCACCTGGACCTTGCAATTATCAAACAACTCATGGCCTACAGTGTCATCTGAGATCATCAGGACTATATAATATATGTTGATTTTTCATACATATGTTGTTAATTATAAACAAATTAACCAGCAAATAAACAAGACTGTTATAACAGGCCATTATGGTTGTAATAAACCTACCATTGATAAACCAATATGGTAAAATCTACTGATATATTGTGACCAATGATTGGTTGAGATGATCGAGTTGATGATCTGAATTGATAATGGATTGAGTTGATGATGGCGGTGCAAACATAGTGATGGGATGATTTAAGCATAGATTGGTCCTTAAGTTATTAAGAGAATATTTGGCTGCCTTTG
The DNA here is from genome assembly GCA_964033795.1 of Lymnaea stagnalis. NCBI lineage: Eukaryota > Metazoa > Mollusca > Gastropoda > Lymnaeidae > Lymnaea > Lymnaea stagnalis. Next base: position 365,628 of record CAXITT010000184.1, on the reverse strand, counting down.
GTGTTACGGTTCTTGCTGTGACTAAACATGTTCTCCTCGAGTGCTGTCACTCTGGTATTCTCACCAAGATGTTGGTTCAATGTACGTCATCGTGTGTCATGACAAAGATCTCTCAAAGCTTCAGAGGATTGGTCTGAATGTACACATTTAAAATTGCTGCCTTTAAAAAAAAAAAAATTAAAAAAAAAGCTACAAGGAAAGAAAAGATAGTTAAACGTTGCTCTTCAGGTTCATTGAAGTTTTAGTATTTCTCATAAATGAACTCAACAGACTGCAGAATCAGTATTTCTCATAAATGAACTCAACAGACTGCAGAATCAGTATTTCTCATAAATGAACTAATTAACAAAACTGTAGATTCAGTATTTCTCATAAATGACCTCATCAACAGACTGTAGGTTCAGGGCAGCAGTGAACAGTTTTCAGCATTATCCAAAGTTAAATGTAGTTTCATTTGATGTCATTTCTAGCTTTGAGCCTGGAGACAGGGCTGCTTTTAACAGAGCAGCACAGTGAATGATCCCCCCCCCCCCTTTCCCAGTCCTCTTAAGATAACATTGATCAACACAACTTCTAAGTTGACAATCTTTTTACTAGTAACCCTAGTTGAAGCTGACAGTTGTGAGATACTGAAGCCCTTAATCTCATATGATGTGAGACATGACTGATGACACATGACACACGGAAAGTACAACTAAATTTATGACGGTCATCCATTTATCCATAACATCTTGTATTTTGGTTCTGCTGCAATCCTAATCTTCAGACACTCGAGTTGCTAACGTTACGTCCATTGATGGGGTGAAGGAGGAAGCTCAGCGCCTGATGCGACTCTGGCACTGAAAAAATACAAATGGTGAGATATAAATGGCTAATTTTCAAAGACTTGAATCTTATACACCACCCCAACTACATCATCTCAATCTTATACATCACCCCAGCTACACCATCTCAATACTATATAATATCCCAACTACACAATCAATACTATTAACTACCCAAGCTACACCATCTCAATTCTATACACTACCCCATCTCAATACTATGCAGTACCCCAGATACACCCTCACGATGCTATACACTATTCCAATTACAATATCTCATTACTATACACCAGGCCTACACAACATACCCCCCACGGGCCGCATGCGGTTCGCCAGTACCCACTTTGTGGCCCTCGAAGTAACAAAATATTCTTTATTCTTATTATTTTCTTAATAGCTTACCCCCTTGTCCTATTTTCTTTTGGCTCGCACAAGTTTTTCATAAAGTAATTCAGCGCGCCTTACATTTTGAGTTGGGCAGGCCTGCTACACTGTCCCAATTACAACATTGCATTACTATATTTTTTGTATACACTACCCCAGCTACAACATCTCACTACTATTCACTACCCAGCTACACTATCTCAATTTTATAAACTACCCCGGCTACACAACCTCAATACTACTCACTACCCCAGCTACACCATCACGATGCTAAACACTATTGCCATCACAACATCTCATTACTATACACTACCCCAACGATACAACCTCAATACTATAAATTACCCCAGCTACACCATCTCAATACTATAAATTACCCCAGCTACACCATCTCAATACTATAAATTACCCCAGCTACACCATCTCAATACTATAAATTACCCCAGCTACATCATCTCAATACTATAAATTACCCCAGCTACATCATCTCAATACTATAAATTACCCCAGCTACATCATCTCAATACTATAAATTACCCCAGCTACACCATCTCAATACTATAAATTACCCCAGCTACATCATCTCAATACTATAAATTACCCCAGCTACATCATCTCAATACTATAAATTACCCCAGCTACATCATCTCAATACTATACACTACCCCAGCAAAACCATCGAAATACTATACACTACCATGCTACACTACCTGAATACTTAACATTACCACGGCCACACTATCTGATAACTTAACACCACTCAGCTACACCATCTAAATACCATACACCACCCCAACTACAGCATCTGTATACTATACAACACCCCAACTACACCATCTGAATACCATACACCACCCCAACTACACCATCTGTATACCATACACCACCCCAACTACAGGACCTGTATACCATACACCACCCCAACTACACCATCTGTATACCATACACCACCCCAACTACAGGACCTGTATACCATACACCACCCCAACTACAGCATCTGTATACCATACACCACCCCAACTACACCATATGTATACCATACAGCACCCCAACTACACCATCTGTATACCATACACCACCCCAACTACACCATCTGTATACCATACACCACCCAACTACACCATCTGTATACCATACACCACCCCAACTACACCATCTGTATACTATACACCACCCCAGCTGTAACTTACATAAAATGTTTATAAACTATAAATCAAGTTGATGAAGTTAATGTCAGATCTTTACTGTCTGATGGCTTACGCAAAATAAAAACCATGTTTGTGCTATCAATGCCTCATGTGCTGACATTCATATCGACTGACTTATGGTTAGGTTTCACAATCAAAATTATATCTTTGCGGATCTTAGTTTTAGAAAGGTGAAAGGCCCCAGTGAAAGCAAACAATTGCCTGTAATGTAACCTTTGTGATCATCTCTCACGGATGTCTTTATTCTATTTATTTTATCTTGCCAAAGTATCATTTTACTGTGGTTGTTATTTGACATTGTTTATTGGGCATAGGATATTTCCATTGGAATAATCAAAAGATTTATTTTTTAATGAAACAATGTACTTTTTGTTCAATGGTTCTCAAAAATATCATTTAGGAGAATATGGGGAAAAAAAAGAGATACTAAAATATGTCTAAGATAAGTACTATAAATAGATGGAGACAAGTTGACCAATCACACAGCAGCGTAAGGTGGTAAAGTAGATCGCTGGCTGAGGTTGCCGTTGGACAGTTGAGAATGCGTCTGCCAAGATTTGCCTCCCTTCACAACACTGTAATACAATACAGACAGGAGAGAAGACTGTTACCCCAATAGATACATCATACCATCAGTACCCCATTGTACCATCATTACCCAAATAGATACAGTATCATATGCTACCATATTACACCATTCTATATCTTTATACTATTTGATAGTGTCACATGCTACCATCATTACCCCATTCTACATCTTTACCCCAATAGATAGTGTCACATGCTACCATCGTTACCCCCCTTTCACCATCATTACCCAAAATGATACAGCGTCACCAGCTACCATCACTATCCCATCAATAGATATGTGTCTTTCTGGACACAGACTAAGTCACCACACTAATAAAGACAATTTATTATGATTTCAGAACTGTAACCTGCCCCCCACCACTTTTTTTTTTCAAAGTGGTTGGCTTAGATTAAAAATAGCTTGAAAAGAACCTTAACCTATAAGTCTTTAAAAAAAAATTACTTCTGTTCAATTAACTTTTTTTTTAGACTTATAATAAATAATATTAAAAGGAACCAAATATAAGACTATTCGAAACTTTAAAAGAAGTTTTAAATAGTCTTATATTTGGTTCCTTTTAATAGTATTTTTTTAAATTACAAGTCTCTTTTAAAATAGCCTTTTTACATAGTCTCATTTTAAAAAGTCTTTTTTTTTTTTTTATAATCTCCTTTAAAAAATGTTGTTTAAAGGTCTTTTTTTAAAATCCCTAATATTTTTCATTTGATCAAGCTTCTATTGTGAGGCTTCATCTTTACAGTTGAAAATATTGCCTTCTTGGCTCACCCACTGTGAGTGATGCATGTTTGTTTGTAATGAAGGTAAGAGTCAAAACACTTGAGCTCTATTTGGTCAGCCAGTTCAGTGATTGTTACATCCAACACAAATGGGATTGCAAACACCAAAAGCAGGGCAAGGTTCAAACCAAAAGGCAAATCAAGTTTTAAACAACAGAAGACAGAAGAAAAGTGGGAGTAAATATGGTGGTGACAAAAATAAAATCAGCATGTCAGTCCTTCATTTATCAAACATCTTGAATATCGAGTGTCCTATTTATTGAGTGTCCCATATATCAAAGTGTCTATTGAGTGTCCCATATATCAAAGTGTCTAATTAAGTGTCTCATATATCAAAGTGTCTATTGAGTGTCCCAAATATCAAAGTGTCTATTGAGTGTCCCATATATCAAAGTGTCTAATTAAGTGTCCCATATATCAAAGTGTCTATTGAGTGTCCCAAATATCAAAGTGTCTATTGAGTGTCCCATATATCAAAGTGTCTATTGAGTCTCCCATATATTAAGCATCCCATATATCCAGTGTCTCATATATCAGGGGTATGATGAGTATCCCATAAATCAAGTACACCATATCCACTGTAACAAATGTTATATAAAGTACCCAATATATCTAGTGTCCAATACATTAAGTATCCCATACATAAAGTACCCCCTATATCCAGTGTCCCATACACTAGTACCCCATATATCCAGTGTCCCATACATCAGTACCCCATATATCAAGTGTCCCACATAGTGAGTGTTATCATGTAGCTTTCAAAACGGAAAAAAAAATGTGTCAAATAATTCAAATATTGGAATTCAATGATATAATGTGTCCCTATTTCTTAGACTAACAAATCGTTAGAGAAGAGAACTGGTTTAGTTAGAAAACCCTTGAAGTAACGCAAAGAAACAGGGAGGCAAAAACCATGGCCACAGCATTCTCACATCAAGAGTCCAACGTGATCATTCTATTGTTAACAAATAAGCACATCAAACACAGGACACAGAGGAAATAAATATAGAGTGGATAGGTGGGAAATAAATGAAAGAGCGGACAGATGGGAAATAAATGGAAGAGTGGATAGGTGGGAAATAAATTGCGTGGATAAGTGGGAAATAAATGGAAGAGTTGATAGGTGAGAAATAAACAGAAGAGCAGATAGGAGGGAAATAAATGGACGATTGGACAGGTAAGAAATAAATGGAAGATTGGACAGGTAAGAAATAAATGGAAGAGTGTGTTAATAATATCACTGTGAGAAGAGGGTGTGAGAAGGTGGTGGGGCACAACTCCAAACAAGAGCAAATGAGAATATAAGATCTGGATGGTCAAAGAAAAAAACATATTTTAAAAACAAAACCACAACAAAAATGCAGTCAGTGATTAATACAGAGGTTCCAAAGTTGTGCTCACTGACTTGGTGTATAAATTTGTTCTAGTCCACTAGGGTCAATACATTATTCCGGTCCACTAGGGTTAATACATTATTCCAGTCCACTAGGGTCAATACATTATTCCAGTCCACTAGGGTCAATACATTATTCCAGTCCACTAGGGTCAATACATTATTCCGGTCCACTAGGGTCAATACATTATTCCGGTCCACTAGGGTCAATACAACATTTCAGTCCACTGGGGTCAATACATCATTCCAGTCCACTAGGGTCAATTATTTTAGTCCACTAGGGTCATTACAACATTTCGATCCACTAGGGTCAATACATCATTCCAGTCACTACTAGGACATTATTTTAGTCCACTTGGGTCAATACATTATTCCAGTCCACAAGGGCCAATACATTATTTTAGTCCACTAGGGTCAATACATTATTCCAGTCCACTAGGGTCAATACATTATTTTAGTCCACTTAGGGTGGTTACCTGAAATTTGTTTGAAAGAAATTTGGTCGACCTCTTTTTTCAGTTCATAAGATCTAGTTTTGCATCGAATTTCATTTTGAATGCACTATACTATATAGTTAATTAAAATAATGCGTTCAAAAAGAAATTTGATTCAAAATTAAATCGTGTGAACTGAAAAAAGAATTCAACCAAATCTCCGTTCCATCAAATTTCCTTCGAAATTTGTTTCAAACTAATTTCCCGATACGACTTAGGGTTAATACACATCTAGCAAGTTTATACTATATTATAATATTAAGCTCATCAACGACCTAGCATCTTCCTGCTTATTTAAATCATTTTAATGTCCCAAATTATGTCCTTAATGAATTGACCAGCAGACCCTACTTACCTTTGTATTTTGGCTAATGCAGCTGCATGTGGGTTGAGGCACAAAGGTAACTTGTTTGTGCTGCGTTGTTGGTGATCTTGGATGAACTTAAACAATTTTTCTGAAATAATAATAATAATAATAAAGTTCATTTCAAAAACACGCTTCATCCCCAAAGGCTAGAAGCGCGGTACATAGTCAACAAAAAACAAATCTATAATTTACCACATTTAAAAGAAACGCAACACTACAAAAACTAATTACAAGCATACAATGTCAAGGTCTTTCTAGACATTTCAACCCTAAGCAACACAACCATTAAGCATTAACTGGAAAATAAGATAGACAATCATCCCAGAAGGTGTTTGCGAAATAAATGTGTCTTTAAATCGGTTTTAAAGGCCTCCAGTGTCTGTTTCTGAGATCGACAGGAAGGGCGTTCCAAATTGTTGGATCAGCAGCTGCGAAAGTGCGCTTTCCGTAAGTCTCAAGGCAAACACGTGGTGTCGAGAGTTTGCCACTATCGGATGAGCGGAGCTCTCTAGTGGGTACATAAAGCGTCAGCAGCTCTTTCAGATAGGATACCAAATACATGGGGCGTGTGTGAAAAATGGGCTCAGTTGTAAAGAAACTAAATACATGGGGCGTGTGTGAGAAATGGGCTCAGTTGTAAAGAAACTAAATACATGGGGCGTGTGTGAGAAATGGGCTCAGTTGTAAATAAACGAAATCTCTTACTGGCACTGTCACACAAGCACATGCAGTCTTAAGCACAAGTGAGTTAAGGGCAAGCGAGGCTAAATAACGTTTTAAAAGTCTAAATTAACTATGTTAGCAATCTATCCTTAGTTCAATATACTTAGTTTTTTTTTAGCATGGGCCTGTTATACAGAGTAATCCCAAAAGAATGTTACATTTTGCAGCCTGCTGGATATATTCGAAATGTCTTCTTTCTTCAATTAGGCTTATTTTCTTACTGTCATACTCATATTTAAAATTAATAACTTTATTTCTAATTGAAATATATTTTTTTTCAATTTAATCAATAAAATTCATTTTAATTAATAAAAAGTAAATTTTGGTAATATATCTTGAAATATAATCAACACTAAAATTTAGTGAGAGAAATGATAGAGAAATATCACATTTATTAAATTTAATTTTGTTATTAGGATTTTATTAAGTGCACTTGGAATTAAAAATGATTCTTTACAGCATTTATCTGATTTGTAAGGTGACATTTTGCCAGCAAGTAGTTAATGCATTATCAAAATATCTATATTTAAAACTTCAAAAGAAGTGATTTTTTATTTATAAAATTTTTAAAAAAAGGGAATTTTTTTTTTCCTTCCTCAAAATTTCACTGACCTTTGACCCTGTTGACGGTGGTTAAGGACTTCTCAAAGTTGAAGTCAAAGGGAACAGGACACTCAGGTTCAAGGTCGCCACAAAAATTGCGTCCCTGGGTGCCTGGCGTACAACATGTGCACATGCAAGAATGGAATCTCAGCCGCCCTTCGTCAAGGTACGGGTGGGTCAAGGCGTCTGCTGCTGTGATTCTTTTGTTCTGGGAGATGGTCATGGAGAATTGTTACTAAGGATTAAGGTATTTTTCTAAGTCAAGATCTTAGTGGATACACATTCAAACAACTACTGGGGTTAAAAACAACAACTTACTGGGTTTAAAATGAACAACTTACTGCATTTAAAATGAACAACTTACAGCATTTAAAATGAACAACTCACTGCATTTAAAATGAACAACTTACTGCATTTAAAATGAACAACTTACTGCATTTAAAACAAACAACTTACTGCATTTAAAACGAACAACTTACTGCATTTAAAATGAACAACTTACTGCGTTTAAAATGAACAACTTACAGCATTTAAAGCTAACAACTTACTTTGTTTAAAACTAACAACTTACTGTGTTTAAAGCTAACAACTTACTTTGTTTAAAACTAACAACTTATTTGGTTTAAACTAACAACGAATTTGGTTTAAAACTAACAGCTTATTTGGTTTAAACTAACAACGAATTTGGTTTAAAACTAACAGCTTATTTGGTTTAAACTAACAACGAATTTGGTTTAAAACTAACAACGAATTTGGTTTAAAACTAACAGCTTATTTGGTTTAAAACTAACAGCTTATTTGGTTTAAACTAACAACTTATTTGGTTTAAACTAACAACTTATTTGGTTTAAACTAACAACGAATTTGGTTTAAAACTAACAACTTATTTGGTTTAAACTAACAACTTATTTGGTTTAAACTAACAACGAATTTGGTTTAAAACTAACAGCTTATTTGGTTTAAACTAACAACTTATTTGGTTTAAACTAACAACTTATTTGGTTTAAACTAACAACGAATTTGGTTTAAAACTAACAACTTATTTGGTTTAAACTAACAACGAATTTGGTTTAAAACTAACAACTTATTTGGTTTAAACTAACAACGAATTTGGTTTAAAACTAACAGCTTATTTGGTTTAAACTAACAACTTATTTGGTTAAAACTAACAGCTTATTTGGTTTAAAACTAACAGCTTATTTGGTTTAAACTAACAACTTATTTGGTTTAAACTAACAACTTATTTGGTTTAAACTAACAACGAATTTGGTTTAAAACTAACAACTTATTTGGTTTAAACTAACAACTTATTTGGTTTAAACTAACAACGAATTTGGTTTAAAACTAACAGCTTATTTGGTTTAAACTAACAACTTATTTGGTTAAAACTAACAGCTTATTTGGTTTAAAACTAACAACGAATTTGGTTTAAAACTAACAACTTATTTGGTTTAAACTAACAACTTATTTGGTTTAAAACTAACAGCTTATTTGGTTTAAAACTAACAACTTATTTGGTTTAAAACTAACAACTTATTTGGTTTAAAACTAACAGCTTATTTGGTTTAAAACTAACAACTTATTTGGTTTAAACTAACAACTTATTTGGTTTAAAACTAACAGCTTATTTGGTTTAAAACTAACAGCTTATTTGGTTTAAAACTAACAACGAATTTGGTTTAAAACTAACAACGAATTTGGTTTAAAACTAACAGCTTATTTGGTTTAAAACAACTTACTGGGTTTAAAACTAACATTCTACATAGTAGATGTACAGCTTCATGTGTTGCTTGGTCGGACAGGGTGTAAAACTGGTTGAGCGCTGCCGGTTTGTGCGGTCGAGAGCGGATGTAGTCTCTTGCTCCCTGGCAGGCAGTTGGCATATCTTCGTAGGATGGAGTGCCCAGCACCTCAGTGATTCGATCCAGCTGGGGAAGATTTTAAAAAATCAACATTATATTAATGTAATTTAAATGTGCTATATAAATAGCAAAGCAAAAGAATATTTCTATGAAAATGATAAAAGGACAATATGTAGATTTCAAATGAACCGTTTAGAACATTAAATGTCACAATTTAGTAATTGTTAAGTATAAAATCCCTATTTTAACGAAAACTTGTCACACAATGTGATTGTATCACTGAGAATGTATCACAGATTTTATGACAGAGACTGTATTGCACATTAGGAATTTTAACTATCTCAAATAAGTTATTTACATCCACCATAGAAATATGGCTTATTCCAACTTATAAAGAAATGCATCACAATGCTAGGTCATCTCAGCAAGGGATAAACTATATGGAATAGGAGGGGGGAGAGGGGGTGGATGGATGATGGGGCCAGTCAATGGTAGGGCAGGGTGGGGGGCAGGATGAAGGGCAGGATGAAAGGTGGAGGGCAGTGTGGTGGGAAATGGTGGATAAAGGGCAGTGTGGAGGACAAAAGAGGATGATGGGTGGTGGGCAGGGTGGAGGGAAATGGAAGATGAAGGGTGGTGGGCAGGGTGGAGGGAAATAGAAGATGAAGGGTGGTGGGCAGGGTGGAGGGAAATGGAAGATGAAGGGTGGTGGGCAGGGTGGAGGGAAATAGAAGATGAAGGGTGGTGGGCAGGGTGGAGGGAAATGGAAGATGAAGGGCGGTGGGCAGGGTGGAGGGAAATGGTAGATGAAGGGTGGTGGGCAGGGTGGAGGGAAATAGAAGATGAAGGGTGGTGGGCAGGGTGGAGGGAAATAGAAGATGAAGGGTGGTGGGCAGGGTGTAGGGAAATGGAAGATGAAGGGTGGTGGGCAGGGTGGAGGGAAATAGAAGATGAAGGGTGGTGGGCAGGGTGGAGGGAAATAGAAGATGAAGGGTGGTGGGCAGGGTGGAGGGAAATAGAAGATGAAGGGTGGTGGGCAGGGTGGAGGGAAATAGAAGATGAAGGGTGGTGGGCAGGGTGGAGGGAAATAGAAGATGAAGGGTGGTGGGCAGGGTGGAGGGAAATAGAAGATGAAGGGTGGTGGGCAGGGTGGAGGGAAATAGAAGATGAAGGGTGGTGGGCAGGGTGGAGGGAAATAGAAGATGAAGGGTGGTGGGCAGGGTGGAGGGAAATAGAAGATGAAGGGTGGTGGGCAGGGTGGAGGGAAATGGAAGATGAAGGGTGGTGGGCAGGGTGGAGGGAAATGGAAGATGAAGGGTGGTGGGCAGGGTGGAGGGAAATAGAAGATGAAGGGTGGTGGGCAGGGTGGAGGGAAATAGAAGATGAAGGGTGGTGGGCAGGGTGGAGGGAAATAGAGGATGATGGTCGCTGGGCAGGGTGGAGGGTGGTGGAGGATGATGGTCGGTGGGCAGGGTGGAGGGAAATAGAGGATGATGGTCGGTGGGCAGGGTGGAGGGCAGGGTGGAGGGAAATAGAGGATGATGGTCGGTGGGAAGGGTGGAGGGTGGTGGGAAGGGTGTCGGGAAATAATGAAGGGTGGTGGGCAACATAGGATGAAGGGTGGAGAGCAACAGAGGATGAAGGGTGGAGAGCAACAGAGGATGAAGGGTAGAGAGCAACAGAGGATGAGGGGTGGAGAGCAACAGAGGATGAAGGGTAGAGAGCAACAGAGGATGAGGGGTGGAGAGCAACAGAGGTTGAAGAAATTTTTTTTAAAGTGCCTAGATTGAGCCAAGACAAGAAGAGAAGAACGTTTCAGAATTGGACAGCGTGTACAGTTAAGATTATTGTAAAATGATCTCTTCTTGTATAGCTGTCTCCAGACATATTTCTGCACTCACCAACCCTGCCTAGATCTTCTTTGCTCATCTATCGGGCCAGTTTTCTTTGTCTGTCTTTCTATTTGAGCTCTCACCAACCCTGGGCTAGATGGTCTTTGTCTAATTGTGTGCCAACCAACCCTGTGCTAGATGGTCTTTGTCTAACTGGGTGCTAACCAACCCTGTCTAGATGGACTTTGTCTAACTGGGTGCTAACCAACCCTGTCTAGATGGTCTTTGTCTAACTGGGTGCTAACCAACCCTGTCTAGATGGTCTTTGTCTATCAACCTATTTACATACAAACCACCAAGCCCCTTCTCTTGTGCTTAGACACAGCATCAACATTTGGTGTTGCCAAAGTAAGTGCTCCCCCCACACCCAATACAGTGTACCAAACTGTCGTCATTGCATGGGATTAAATCAGACCCATCAACCTCAGGCAGTTCAAAGAAAAACGCCCCCCCCCCCCAACAACTCTCCCCTTCCACACTGTAGACACACACTCAGGACTCACACAAGGCAATCCAGCAGCCCAGTGACCTATATTTGAGAGCCCACCAACACCACCCCAAGCCATTTGCTAATAGGACAGTCAACAAATTCTTTCTATGACTACATTAGAAAATTTTTTTGAACACATTTTAAAAATGAAGTCAAGAGAGGAAAGGAGAGGGGAGTGGCCGGGTGGGAGTGGTGGAGATGGAGAGAGGGGGGAGAGAGAGATAAGGTAGCATGGTTGATAAAGAAACAAAAAGAAAAATCACAGTAAAAAAAAAAGAAAAAAAATCAATGGCCGCCAGAAGTTGGACTCAATAAGTCTGGCACAAAGAACTGCTGGCACCAGGGTGGGGAGTGGAAAACGAAAAAAAAAGGGGGGGGGGG
>CAXITT010000184.1:340315-352613 GCA_964033795.1 Lymnaea stagnalis | reverse complement strand
CAGGAACAAGGGGATTGGGGTGGCAGGAACAAGGGGATTGGGGTGGCAGGAACAAGGAGATTGGGGTGGCAGGAACAGGGGGACTGGGGTGGCAGGAACAAGGGGATTGGGGTGTCAGGAACAAGGGGATTGGGGTGGCAGGAACAAGGAGACTGGGGTGGCAGGAACAAGGGGATTTGGGTGTCAGGAACAAGGGGATTGGGAAGTCAGGAACAAGGGTATTGGGAAGTCAGGAACAAGGGTATTGGGTGTCAGGAACAAGGGTATTGGGGTGGCAGGAGCAAGAGAATCGTGGTGGCAGGAACAAGGGGATTGGGGTGGCAGGAACAAGGGGATTGGGTGTCAGGAACAAGGGGATTTGGGTGTCAGGAATAAAGGGATTGGGGAGTCAGGAACAATGGGATTGGGGTGTCAGGAACAAGGGGATTGGGGTGCAGCTTACGGTGTAGGATGTAGCATACGGGAAAGGATGTGCAACGGAAATTGAAAGGAAGTAATAGAAGAAAAACAATAATTATGGGAAGGTGTGAGTGTGTGTGTTCGCACCTGCCCGTCTGTGTGTATGTGCACGAGCCTGTTTGTGTGTGTGTTTGTGCATGCCCGTTTGTGTATGTGTCTGGTGGTTGTGTGTATCTATGTGTGTGTGTCTGTGTGTGCACGTGCCCGTTTGTGTGTATGTGTTTGTGTTTTTTCACGTGCCCGTCAGTGTGTGTGTCTGGTGGTTGTGTTTATCTATGTTTGTGTCTGTGTTTGTGAGCCAGAAGAGAACGAAAAAAAGAGGGGGGGGGGGAGGTAGTGTTGGTGTAACAAGGAACCAAACAAAGTAAAATGAAGACTTGGGAAGAGAAGAGCTCAAACTCAAAGAGTTTAGCTAAGTTACTGTGCCATCAACACAGCATTGGTCATAAACAGGACAGCGTGTATAAACAGGACAGCGTGTATAAACAGGACAGCGTGTATAAACAGGACAGCGTGTATAAACAGGACGAATTTAAACAAACACAATGAATGTCATCGAATAAGACAGAGAATGTCAACAATGAATGTCATCCAATAAGACAGAGAATGTCAACCATGAATCTCAACTGGCGACCGATAAATGTTTTAACGCCTGGGACAAGCTCGACCCTCTGTCTCCACCCTATACAGATATCCTGTCTGCCATCTGTTAGTGGGGTAAACAATGACAAGCTTCATTTCTTCATCATAGCTTATCTGGGGAACACCTTTACTCATCCTGCAACGGGCTAACCATTCAGTGCATGGGTAGCGAGTTGCCCTAGCCCATCACGGGCGAGTTGCCCCATCACATCACGGGCGAGTTGCCCCATCCCGCTACGGGCGACGCATCCACCACAACAAAGAAGAGCTGCTTGGTGTGCAGCCAAGCGTGTCGATTTAAGATGTCCACGCCCACTGCTCCGAGCTGAACTTGAAGTCATTAGCCTTATTTAAATCTATGACATCATCTACTCTTCTAGTCATTAGCCTTCCTTAAATCTATGACATCATCTACTCTTCTAGTCATTAGCCTTCCTTAAATCTATGGCACAATCTACTATTTTAGTCATTAGCCTTCCTTAAATCTATGACATCATCTACTCTTCTAGTCATTAGCCTTCCTTAAATCTATGGCACTATCTACTATTTTAGTCATTAGCCTTCCTTAAATCTATGACATCATCTACTATTCTAGTCATTAGCCTTCCTTAAATCTATGGCACTATCTACTATTTTAGTCATTAGCCTTCCTTAAATCTATGACATCATCTACTCTTCTAGTCATTAGCCTTCCTTAAATCTATGACATCATCTACTCTTCTAGTCATTAGCCTTCCTTAAATCTATGGCACTATCTACTATTTTAGTCATTAGCCTTCCTTAAATCTATGGCACTATCTACTATTCTAGTCATTAGCCTTCCTTAAATCTATGGCACTATCTACTATTCTAGTCATTAGCCTTCTTAAATCTATGTCACTATCTACTATTCTAGTCATTAGCCTTCCTTAAATCTATGTCACTATCTACTATTCTAGTCATTAGCCTTCCTTAAATCTATGTCACTATCTACTATTCTAGTCATTAGCCTTCCTTAAATCTATGGCACTATCTACTATTCTAGTCATTAGCCTTCCTTAAATCTATGGCACTATCTACTATTCTAGTCATTAGCCTTCCTTAAATCTATGGCACTATCTACTATTTTAGTCATTAGCCTTCCTTAAATCTAAGGCATCATCTACTCTTCTTGTCATTAGCCTTCCTTAAATCTATGGCACTATCTACTATTCTAGTCATTAGCCTTCCTTAAATCTATGGCACTATCTACTATTTTAGTCATTAGCCTTCCTTAAATCTATGACATCATCTACTCTTCTAGTCATTAGCCTTCCTTAAATCTATGACATCATCTACTCTTCTAGTCATTAGCCTTCCTTAAATCTATGGCACTATCTACTATTTTAGTCATTAGCCTTCCTTAAATCTATGGCACTATCTACTATTCTAGTCATTAGCCTTCCTTAAATCTATGGCACTATCTACTATTCTAGTCATTAGCCTTCCTTAAATCTATTGCACTATCTACTATTCTAGTCATTAGCCTTCCTTAAATCTATGGCACTATCTACTATTCTAGTCATTAGCCTTCCTTAAATCTATGGCACTATCTACTATTCTAGTCATTAGCCTTCCTTAAATCTATGGCACTATCTACTATTCTAGTCATTAGCCTTCCTTAAATCTATGGCACTATCTACTATTCTAGTCATTAGCCTTCCTTAAATCTATGGCACTATCTACTATTCTAGTCATTAGCCTTCCTTAAATCTATGGCACTATCTACTATTTTAGTCATTAGCCTTCCTTAAATCTAAGGCATCATCTACTCTTCTTGTCATTAGCCTTCCTTAAATCTATGGCACTATCTACTATTCTAGTCATTAGCCTTCCTTAAATCTATGGCACTATCTACTATTCTAGTCATTAGCCTTCCTTAAATCTAAGGCATCATCTACTCTTCTTGTCATTAGCCTTCCTTAAATCTAAGGCATCATCTACTCTTCTTGTCATTAGCCTTCCTTAAATCTAAGGCATCATCTACTCTTCTTGTCATTAGCCTTCCTTAAATCTAAGGCATCATCTACTATTCTAGTCATTAGCCTTCCTTAAATCTAAGGCATCATCTACTCTTCTTGTCATTAGCCTTCCTTAAATCTATGGCATCATCTACTATTCTAGTCATTAACCTTCCTTAAATCTAAGGCATCATCTACTCTTGTCATTAGCCTTCCTTAAATCTAAGGCATCATCTACTCTTGTCATTAGCCTTCCTTAAATCTAAGGCATCATCTACTCTTGTCATTAGCCTTCCTTAAATCTAAGGCATCATCTACTCTTCTTGTCATTAGCCTTCCTTAAATCTAAGGCATCATCTACTCTTCTAGTCATTAGCCTTCCTTAAATCTAAGGCATCATCTACTCTTCTTGTCATTAGCCTTCCTTAAATCTAAGGCATCATCTACTCTTCTTGTCATTAGCCTTCCTTAAATCTAAGGCATCATCTACTCTTCTTGTCATTAGCCTTCCTTAAATCTATGACATCATCTACTCTTGTCATTAGCCTTCCTTAAATCTAAGGCATCATCTACTCTTCTTGTCATTAGCCTTCCTTAAATCTAAGGCATCATCTACTCTTCTAGTCATTAGCCTTCCTTAAATCTAAGGCATCATCTACTCTTCTTGTCATTAGCCTTCCTTAAATCTAAGGCATCATCTACTCTTGTCATTAGCCTTCCTCTAATCTGTCAAACCTCACTAACTCCTCTAATCCATCAAACCTCACTAACCCTCTATCCATCAAACATCACTAACTCCTCTAATCCGTCAAACCTCACTAACTCCTCTAATCTGTCAAACCTCACTAACTCCTCTAATCTGTCAAACCTCACTAACTCCTCTAATCCATCAAACCTCACTAACTCCTCTATCCATCAAACCTCACTAACCCTCTATCCATCAAACCTCGCTAACTCCTCTAATCCATCAAACCTCACTAAACCTCTATCCATCAAACCTCACTAACCCTCTATCCATCAAACCTCACTAACTCCTCTAATCCGTCAAACCTCACTAAACCTCTATCCATCAAACCTCACTAACTCATCTAATCCATCAAACCTCACTAAACCTCTATCCATCAAACCTCACTAACCCTCTATCCATCAAACCTCACTAACTCCTCTAATCCTTCGAACCTCATTAACTCCTCTAATCCGTCGAACCTCACTAACTCCTCTAATCCATCAAACCTCACTAAACCTCTATCCATCAAACCTCACTAACTCCTCTAATCCGTCACTAACTCCTCTAATCCATCAAACCTCACTAACTCCTCTAATCCATCAAACCTCACTAACTCCTCTAATCCATCAAACCTCGCTAACTCCTCTAATCCATCAAACCTCGCTAACTCCTCTAATCCATCAAACCTCACTAACTCCTCTAATCCGTCAAACCTCACTAACTCCTCTAATCCGTCAAACCTCACTAACTCCTCTAAACCATCAAACCTCGCTAACTCCTCTAATCCATCAAACCTCACTAACTCCTCTAATCCATCAAACCTCACTAACTCCTCTAATGCATCAAACCTCGCTAACTCCTCTAATCCGTCAAACCTCACTAACTCCTCTAATCCATCACACCTCACTAACTCCTCTAATCCATCGAACCTCACTAACTCCTCTAATCCGTCAAACCTCACTAACTCCTCTAATCCATCAAACCTCACTAACTACTCTAATCCATCAAACCTCACTAACTCCTCTAATCCGTCACTAACTCCTCTAATCCATCAAACCTCACTAACTCCTCTAATCCATCAAACCTCACTAACTCCTCTAATCCATCAAACCTCGCTAACTCCTCTAATCCATCAAACCTCGCTAACTCCTCTAATCCATCAAACCTCACTAACTCCTCTAATCCGTCAAACCTCACTAACTCCTCTAATCCGTCAAACCTCACTAACTCCTCTAATCCGTCAAACCTCACTAACTCCTCTAATCCATCAAACCTCACTAACTCCTCTAATCTGTCAAACCTCACTAACTCCTCTAATCCATCAAACCTCACTAACTCCTCTAATCTATCAAACCTCACTAACTCCTCTAATCCGTCAAACCTCACTAACTCCTCTAATCCGTCGAACACCATCCTTTAAGTTTAAACAAATCATTCCTCCATACAAATCACATGCCTTCATTCAACAGATGAGTGAACTCCTCTTGGTTTCCAGAACTCTGAATCTCAAGTTCAAGGTTGATTGTTATTTCAGCACTCTACAAACTTTCTCACGGGAAAACACACCATGAAGTTATCAATGTAAGGATGTGGTGGTGATGTGTAGATGACATGGAACAGACATCAAAGTGTCATGTATGTGACACATAAAGGATGTGTTGGTGATGTGTAGATGACATGGAACAGATGTCAAAGGGGCATGTATGTGACATATTAAGGATGTGATGGTTATGTGTAGATGACATGGAACAGACATCAAAGTGGCATGTATGTGACACATAAAGGATGTGGTGGTGATGTGTAGATGTCATGGAACAGACATCAAAGTGTATATGAGCTAGTTAAGGACATACCTGCTGTACAGGTGCTAGTTTAGGACATACCTGCTGTACAGGTGCTAGTTAATGACATACCTGCTGTACAGGTGCTAGTTAATGACATACCTGCTGTACAGGGGCAAGTTAATGACATACCTGCTGTACAGGGGCTAGTTAATGACATACCTGCTGTACAGGGGCTAGTTAATGACATACCTGCTGTAGAGGGGCTAGTTAATGACATACCTGCTGTACAGGGGCTGAAGCTTGGAACAAAATCCTGCGACTGAGCAACTCTGCAAAGATGCAACCCACCGACCAGATGTCTACGGCTGACGTATAGTGTACTGCTCCCATGAGAATCTCTGGGGCACGGTAGTACTGTGTAACCACCTCCTGTGTCATGGCGATATTTTCATCTGGTTCCATGATACGAGCCAGGCCGAAGTCACAGATCTAAGGAAAGAGATTGGTTTAACAGTTACTGTATTGTCCCAACAATGGTAGAAATACCTCACTTTTAAACAATACTTAATGAAGCGCAACCGCCCCAGTAACACACCTTCAGACATCAGTTACTGTATTGCCCCAACAATGGTAGGAATACCTCAACTTTAAATAATATTTGATGTGGTGAAACAGCCCCAGTAACTCACCTTCAAACAACAGTTACTGTTGACTAAAAGATTGCCAGGTTTAATGTCCCGATGTAAAACTCGGGCAGCATGGAGGTACTTTAAACCTGGCGATAGAATACAATAAGTTGTTATCTATGGACAGACAGAATGGCAGTACATTAGCTTGTCATTAGCTATGGACAGCATGGCAGTACATTAGCTTCTCATTAGCTATGGACATCATGGTAGTACATTAGCTTGTCATTAGCTATGGACAGCATGGTAGTACATTAGCTTGTCATTAGCTATGGACAGCATGGTAATACATTAGCTTGTCATTAGCTATGGACAGCATGGTAGTACATTAGCTTGTCATTAGCTATGGACAGCATGGTAGTACATCAGCTTGTCATTAGCTATGGACAGCATGGTAGTACATCAGCTTGTCATTAGCTATGGACAGCATGGTAATACATTAGCTTGTCATTAGCTATGGACAGCATGGTAGTACATCAGCTTGTCATTAGCTATGGACAGCATGGTAGTACATCAGCTTGTCATTAGCTATGGACAGCATGGTAATACATTAGCTTGTCATTAGCTATGGACAGCATGGTAGTACATCAGCTTGTCATTAGCTATGGACAGCATGGTAGTACATCAGCTTGTCATTAGCTATGGACAGCATGGTAATACATTAGCTTGTCATTAGCTATGGACAGCATGGTAGTACATCAGCTTGTCATTAGCTATGGACAGCATGGTTAGTACATCAGCTTGTCATTAGCTATGGACAGCATGGTAGTACATCAGCTTATCATTAGCTATGGACAGCAGGGTAGTATATCAGCTTGTCATTTGCTTTGGACAGCATGGTAGTACATTAGCTTGTCATTTGCTATGGACAGCATGGTTAGTACATTAGCTTGTCATTAGCTATGGACAGCATGGTAGTACATCAGCTTGTCATTAGCTATGGACATCATGGTAGTACATTAGCTTGTCATTTGCTATGGACAGCATGGTAGTACATCAGCTTGTCATTAGCTATGGACAGCATGGTAGTACATCAGCTTGTCATTAGCTATGGACAGCATGGTAATACATTAGCTTGTCATTAGCTATGGACAGCATGGTAGTACATCAGCTTGTCATTAGCTATGGACAGCATGGTAATACATTAGCTTGTCATTAGCTATGGACAGCATGGTAGTACATCAGCTTGTCATTTGCTATGGACATCATGGCAGTACATCAGCGTGTCATTAGCTATGGACATCATGGTAATACATTAGCTTGTCATTAGCTATGGACAGCATGGTAATACATCAGCTCTGGAGATGGTATAAGACTATATACTTGTATTTGCAGAATTTTACAGTAGGTACTTTAATGTTGACCACTAACCAAGTGAGTGTAGTGGTAGGAGAAACTCACCTCTGAGTATTTGGTAGAGAAAGACTTTGACATGGTCTGAGGTGAGTGGCTGGGGTGACACGATGATTTTATGAAGATCTGACTGCATGAGTTCTGTCACCACAAAGCTGAGCGGCAAGGTCAAGGACAATAAGATGGGCTGCCATGCAACAATACACCAATGTCTATGTCAAAAGTCACCAATACACCAATGTCTATGTCAAAAGTCATCAATACATCAATGTTATTATTCAAAAGCCAAAAGTCAACAATACATTAGCATTTAAAGGCCCAAGGTCACCAAAAGATCAATGTTTACACGTGCCAAGTCACTAAACCATTTCTGGCCCCGCCAACCCTCCTAGCTGTGTGGTGCCTTTATTTCCCAGATATTGATTGGCAGGAAGGAAATGTTTCAAGTTGTCATGGAAATTCGCTCATCTGTCCCCAGTACATGGTACTACTGACCTAGGGGGCCCCACAAGATAATGACCTAGGGGGCCCCCCTAGATAATGACCTAGACCTAGGGGCCCTCACAAGATAATGACCTAGGGGCCCTCACAAGTTATGGCCTACGGGTCCCCACAAGGTAATGATTAATAACATAGGCCTATGACCCCACAAGATAATGCTAGTGGCCTAGGCCTTGGACACCCACGGTAATGATAATAACATAGGCCTATGACCCCACACGATGATGCTAGTGGCCTAGGCCACCCAAGGCAATGATAATAACATAGGCCTATGACCCCACAAGATAATGCTAGTGGCCTAGGCCTTGGACACCCAAGGTAATGATTATGACCTAGGGCCTTCAGACTTTACTACTAACCGAGGTTCAAGCCTTGAATTACATTAGCACACGAGTTGCCCCCAGGGTGGGGGTGATTATTTTTAAGAGCGATTGGTCTAAGTGAATGGGATTTACAAGAAAACACATTGTTTAAAGTGGTTGAGGAGACTTGTTCCTGTAACACATACCCCCCCCCCCCCCCCCCCGCTTAAATCCCAGTAGCCACTGCTGTCGAGGTGGGAGGATCCAATGTTATCCCTGGCAGACATTGCCCGAAACTGAGGGTTCTTTGTTCTTTTGTTTTAACGGGATGAGAAACCAGGCCAAAGCATGACCTCGTTTCGTGACCCAGTTATTTGGCTTCGTCCTACAACAGACTCGGAAGTATTAGCTAGCTGTTCTTGTTGTCCTATGCCTATTAAAAAAACAACTGTCTTTTAAAGCCGTGTTTAGCTGGTAGTTCTTGTTGTCCTATAAAAAAAACTGTCTTTTACAGCCTTGTTTAGCTCTCAGTTCTTAGTATCCATGGAATTGACTTTCCTCTTGCTGTAGTAGTCAGTTGTCTTAACTTCTGTGCGACTAGAGTCTGTTACATGGGTGATGGAGATTGTAGTATTCCCCCACACATCAAACGTATATAATCTAGATCAGTGGCTGTCAAATTTTTTAGGGCCACAGCGCCCCTTGGAGCCATCTATACACTCCAAGCGACATCTCGTACATTACAACACCATGTACAATACACCCCCTCGTACATTACACCACCATGTACAATACTCCCCCTCCCACATTACAGCAACTCCCACAATACACCACTTCCCACACTCAGTGCACGCCCCTCCCTCGTGAAACATCACTACAAAGTAGAGACCGACCGAATTTCGGCGTCCGCGCCCTAGTTGCCACTTGATCACTTTCGGCAAAGTTTCGGTTTCAGACGAAAAAGAAGGAGTTTATCGGTTTATTTTCAGTTTTGACCAAAAGTGATTGAGACTTTCGGCCGTCTAGTCAAAAGTGATTGAGACTTTCGGCCGTCTAGTCAAAAGTGATTGAGACTTTCGGCCGTCTAGTCAAAAGTGATTGAGACTTTCGGCCGTCTAGTCAAAAGTGATTGAGGCTTTCGGCCGTCTAGTCAAAAGTGATTGAGACTTTCGGTCTTCTACCAGACTGTCAACTCTGCCGTCAATCCGATATACCTTATTACTGGACGTCACGCTGGTCATTGTATGATGTATGACTAATCCTCTGCCAACACTGCCCACACAGCTGCATGATGACCTACTTGTCCAATATTTCAAAACATAAAAACGTCAATTGGACTTAGGCAAAGGTCAATTAGGGGAACAACTACGGGAATGGTAATATTTATAATATTATTATTTTTTTTTCAAATAAAATTTGGGAACCCTAGGTTTATTCAATTTATTCACTTGTGATATACATTTTGATTTATCACTATCATGCCCATCAATGTTGTCCTATGCAAAGGTGAATAGTATTGGGTGAAAACCAAATCTTAGGGACTGGTTAAATTTCTATTGTTATTTTTTTAAAATACTAATTTGTGAACCTTAGGCTTATTTCTATTCATTTTTGAAATTCATCATCATCATGTTGATAAACATTGTTATTGACAAAATAACACAAGTGTGCATGCAGCACTATTTCCTATAATAATTATGTACGGTAGTAGGACCAGGGCAGACCTGTTACTTCTGATGATTTGGGCGCACATTTTACGCTCTTGAGATATCTTTTACGTTTCAACGCCGAGACCCGTTAGAACTCTTAAGACTTTTAAGAGGCCCAGTTAACCCCCCCCCCTTCCCCAATTTTTCAACAACTTAAAATTAATTTTTAATTTAAATGGTAAAAACCAAAGTGTTCATTAGATGTTTATCAATTAACTCATTTTAGATTAAAGGAATATAGATATCGATACTTCCCCCCCCCCCGGCCATTTTTCGATGTACGCAGAACTTACTAATACGAGAACGAGATTAGACATATCTAAATCTTTCGGTGTCTGCCAAAAGTCTCATTAGGCTTCTGGTTTCGGTTGAAAATCTCGTCAAACTTCTGGTTTCGGTCACTTTGGGTCGGTCTCTTCTGCTACAAAGCCAGAGTTGACTCTGACCTTCATGCCACCATGGCATCGTGCAACTACCATTAGAACTGGGATTTTTTTAGGGGTGTCGTAAAAACATTGAGCGTTTTACACAGTGTTAGGGGTACGCACACAACATTGGGTCTCCTAATAGTGGGCTTTAATTTTCATATTTTTTTTTAAAAGTGTATGTGTGTGTTTGGGGGGGGGGTTGTCCCCACATGCACCAAATGAATGTTGGCTTCGCATGTGCAGGGTCTGACCTCAACACCCCACACCATACTTATTCAACAACCAATCTTCCCAACTCCACCCCCACACAAACGTACGCCGGGTTGTCCTCAATGTCAAAAACTGAGACGGTCGTACAATAGTGTACGCCAGTGAAATGAGGAGTTCCTCCATGACATCCCCACCCCCCCCCTTTTTTTTCCCTCCACAAATTTTTTTTTTACATCGGCTACCCGTGACCTCCTCCCCCCCTCCCCCCAAAAACAAAAAAAAACAACTTTATTTTATATGTTTATTTATGGCTATCATAAAAGTTAATATTAACTTTACAGATTAAAATATGCACAATATTTTCTAAGACGACCAGACACATGAGAACAAATCGACATCAGAGAAACAGCTAACCACCCCTCTCTTTGAACTGTTCAAGTGTTTCAAGCGATAAGGCGTCGTCAGTGGAGAGTGTCTTACATAGGTTTGATTTACTAGTGTTGTTCTGTGTCAATGGAAATACAGAGCTTGGAGATAGATATTCTACTAGATAGGTTTGTTGTGAGACACATCTCTTTATTGTGCACCTACACGCATGACATCTTACTGGCCGTGACTCTACCGGGAGGGGGGGGGGCGCAACTCCATAGACAGACAGCTCTTTACTGACTAAATCGGAACACAAGTTTAAATCAATCACAATGTGTTTCGATGGTTCAATGTTCTAGATATTCAAGCAGAAAAAAAAAAGGACCGGGGGGTTCCCGGGTCGGATATCAACGCGAAAAGCTAACAAAACAGGAGGAAAAGATTAACCGGGAAACCATTAGTGGTAATAAACACCAGAAAATGACCTTAATTAAGGTCGGTCAAATATGGTTCATAAAAGGCACCCCCGTGTAGAATATAATAACAATGTTACAATTCTGAATAACATATATTTTTTTTAAAAGTTAGTTTCGTCCTGTATAGAGAACATAAATTCCTTGAGTTATGAGGTCACGGAGTGGGTTCTTCACACAAGACTGAGATAACATTTTGTTGTCCATAGTACAGTCCTTCTTTGTCCCATCAAAGGTAACATTAAATATGAAGAACAACAAATTGGGGAAAACCGCGTACATGCGCAGTAAAAAAATGACGTCATCAAACCACAACTATGTCCACTTCGACCATCGCGTGTTCACCGTACCAGGCACTGAATGAAGCTGCAAAATTCATTCATAGATTTCTGTGGTTTTCCTGTTATGAACATTTTTTTGTATATCCACAGGCGGTTACTCCTGAATGAGTCGGTATCACCAGGTCGGTCAGTCGTGCTACAGTGCTACCGTCTTTCATCTAAGGGGAGACGGTGTTGTGGGGATGTGTCGTAGAAGGTGTGGGGGATGTGTCGTAGAAGGTGTGGGGGATGTGTCGTAGAAGGTGTGGGGGATGGGTCGTAGAAGGGGTGGGGGATGTGTCGTAGAGGGGGTGGGGGATGTGTCTTAGAAGGGGTGGGGGATGTGTCGTAGAAGG
>CAXITT010000184.1:324801-340228 GCA_964033795.1 Lymnaea stagnalis | reverse complement strand
GGGATGTGTCGTAGAAGGTGTGGGGATGTGTCGTAGGAGGTGTGGGGGATGTGTCGTAGAAGGTGTGTGGGGATGTGTCGTAGAAGGTGTGGGGGATGTGTCGTAGAAGGTGTGGGGGATGTGTCGTAGAAGGTGTGCCGCTGATGAGACGGTGTTGTGGGGATGTGTCGTAGAAGGTGTGCTGCTGATAATGAAGCGGTGTTGTGGGGATGTGTCGTAGAAGGTGTTGTGGGGATGTGTCGTAGAAGGTGTTGTGGGGATGTGTCGTAGAAGGTGTTGTGGGGATGTGTCGTAGAAGGTGTGCCGCTGATAATGTGAGACGGTGCTGGTGTGGCCATAAGAACAAATAGCTGAATTTGATTGGACAGGTGTTCATTTTACCGACTTCCTTTAAACTTCACAGGGGAAATTTTTTTGTATGTAAATATTCCTGTAAAACCAAATGTGTGTCAGTATGTTTGCTATATTGGTTTGGAAACCGTATTGACAGTTGAAATGCTTCACGTAAACATTTTGGAAACGCCTTAGTCTAAAAGAGAGCTTTAAATAGATGAATGGCCAACTTTCTTGTCAAGTTACGAACGAAAGATTTCAATATTATTTTGTTCGCCAGTCTAAACGAATTTACCAGCGTGCTCCCCAGCGGTAACAATCTAAATCAGGCCTGCACAACATACGGCCCGCGGGCCGCATGTGGCCCGCCAGCACCCTCTTTGCGACCCGCGAAGTAACGAAATATTCTTTTTTCTTATTATTTTCTTAATAGCTTTCCCCCCTGTCCTATTTTCTTTCGGCCCGCACAAGTTTTTCATAAAGTATTACGGCCCGCCTTATATTTTGAGTTGTGCAGGCCTGATCTAAATGATCACTAATTCACTCGGTACCGGTAGTAACACTAAGGGAGTTCATTTGTGGCCCCACGCCCTAGAACTACTTTAGATGTCTTGTATTTAAATTATTCTAAATGTAAACGGTTGTCTTGGCTTAAGTATGGATTTATTTATGTGCTGAACATGAGCATGTTCAACGCAATTAAAAACATGTCCATTTATTTCGATCTATACCAGAATCAATTTGACTTATGTGGAGTGAGATTTGGAAGGAGAAGCAGAAGAAGACTGGGGCAGAACTCCGTTTCAATAAAGCACGGTTAATGATGGCGTCCCCGGGTGATTAATTGTCTTTTCATCTTAGCTGAATACATCAAGTAGTGGAATGATCAACTGGATAGGACAAACAGGGAGAAGAGTGTTGAGGAATGGTAGACACACACTGTCTGACTTACGTCACAAACCCTAACCCCCTTTTTTTTTCAAATTCAAGTTCAGATCGATAACTAGGTCATTCACTCCTAGAGCGTGCGATAGAATTCCTCCTTGCACAAAGATATGGATTGAATCATTTCTCCAACTAAAACGGTGTATGCACCAGTTGTCTTAGCTTTGTGAGTAGTAGGATTGGAGAGTGGGTATGCCTACACTTTAATCAGGAAAGCGAAAGTGTTACTTGGAATACCCCCCTCCACCTACCCACCCACTCACACACCACAAACACCAACAAAGGACAATATCGGTAATGAGAGATACAATAACGGTTGAAGCAAGGGAGCTAACGTTTGCACATAATATATGAAAGCCAAATAAAATATCTTTACGTCTATTACATCCCTTCATTATGACTTGGAAATTTTGCTGTGCAGAAAATCCAACACCCTCTGACTGACCCACCTACACCCTCTGACAGACCCACCTACAACCTATGACTGACCCACCTACATCCTCCGACTGACCCACCTTACATCCTCCGACTGACCCACCTACACCCTCTGACTGACCCAGCAACACCATCTGACCGACCCAGCTACACCCTCCGACTGACCCACCTACACCCTCCGACTGACCCACCTACACCCTCCGACTGACCCACCTACACCCTCTGACTGACCCACCTACACCCTCTGACTGACCCACCTTCGCCTTCTGACGGACCCACCAAATCCTTCAGCCTGACCCACAGGAACCAGGCTTGATTATCCAAACAGAGATTTGTGTTTGTTGGTGGTGAACAATTGATATTTATTTTTAACTGACTTCGCTATGTGTTTAGTGGAGGTCGCGTGGTGTTCTGAATGACACCTAAATGGTGCTGTGGTGTTTTGAATGACACGTAGATGGTGCCACATGACATTGGTTCGACAGAGAAATCTGGTGTGACATAGCTTTGACAGAGAGATGGTGGTGACAAATGAGGTCATGCCGGTAGTATTAATGTCACATAAAAGAGTGAAGGTGGGTGGGGGTCGGTGTGGAGACACCACGTGATGTTCATGGCAAGTAAAACTAGGGCCCAGACATGACGTCACACATTCTTCACCCACAGGCGGTAACGTATTATTTGGGACACCCATGTCACCCCACCCCACAAGAGCAAACACTTAATGCTAAAACTGGAAATGACATAATAAACACGTTAAACACACTGCTCTGTGTTTGGGACGAACATGTGCTTTAAGTTTGAGACAAAGGGGGTAGAAGCTTTAGACTTCAGGGGTAGTGTAACAAGTCTATTTTTAGGGCAGTATTATCTGAATAGGATGTTATTTTTTAATGAAATCAAAACCACTGGATTACGGACAGAAGTTAATGGAGCGAAGGCTGAAATAATTCAAATATAACCAGCTTTTGCTACATGTAGCCTGGTTTATGCAGTACCGACCTAAGGCTGAAATAATTCAAATACAACCAGCTTTTGCTACATGTAGCCTGGTTGTATGCAGTGCCATCCTAAGGCTGAAATAATTCAAATATAACCAGCTTTTGCTACATGTAGCCTGGTTGTATGCAGTGCCGACCTAAGGCTGAAATAATTCAAATACAACCAGCTTTTGCTACATGTAGCCTGGTTGTATGCAGTGCCATCCTAAGGCTGAAATAATTCAAATATAACCAGCTTTTGCTACATGTAGCCTGGTTGTATGCAGTGCCGACCTAAGGCTGAAATAATTCAAATATACCCAGCTTTTGCTACATGTAGCCTGGTTGTATGCAGTGCCGACCTAAGGCTGAAATAATTCAAATATAACCAGCTTGTGCTACATGTGGCCTGGTTGTATGCAGTGCCGAGCTAACAAAAATACATCAAAACCTGGCATTATGGCACAAAAGGGTATTTTATTACGTTTTTTTTAAAAATTGGTTGGGGGGGAGTGGGGGTAATCATCGGGGAAGTAAATGTTCGATGTTGGATTAAAGCTGTTGCTAACCTTACCCCCCAGCCCCCACCCCGGTTTTGTCCTGCTTCAGCGTTTACTCACAAGTATAACATCTGTTAGGGAGTCGCGCATGTGCACAGCAGCATGAGCAAGCAGCACCTGGGTTGATAAGAAGAAAAGAAATCCCTCGAAAGTACACGAGGGTTGTTAAGAGGTTTGTGCTCACAGGTATGTATACGGCAGTATAAGAAGACAAGGTTACAGAGTCATCTACAAGGCTGTGCTTGTCGAGTTCATTTGGCTTTATTAGACAAGGTTACAGAGCCATGTCTCTATCATTTTAAGAGTTAAGATGGCTTTATTAGACAAGGTTACAGAGCCATGTCTCTATCATTTTAAGAGTTAAGATGGCTTTATTAGACAAGGTTACAGAGCCATGTCTCTATCATTTTAAGAGTTAAGATGGCTTTATTAGACAAGGTTACAGAGCCATCTCTCTGTCATTGTAAGAGTTATGATCCTCCTCTCCTCTATTTACCCTCTTATAACTATGAGTACCATTAGGTTTTCCAGACTAGTTGAGTTTTCAGGGTACAAGTCACCCTAATTATTCTCTGCATTTCAACATCTTAAAAAAAAGGTGATTATTGGCCTTAATAAAAAATTAAATAGTCTTGATCAGTGCCACTCAAAGCTGTGGTCAGCAAGCCATCAGTCCCCGGTCAGCAAGCCATCAGTCCCCGGTCAGCAAGCCATCAGTCCCCGGTCAGCAAGCCATCAGTCCCCAGTCAGCAAGCGATCAGTCCCCGGTCAGCAAGCCAACAGACACTGTTCTACAAACCATCAGCCAGTCTCCAGTCCAAAAGCCATTATTCAGTCCCTTGTCCACAAGCCCTCAGTGGGTCCCCGGTCCGCTAGCCATCAGTCGGTTCCCGGTCCACAAGCCATCAGTGGGTCCCCGGTCCACAAGCCATATGTGGGTTCCCGGTCCACAAGCCATCAGTGGGTCCCCGGTCCACAAGCCATATGTGGGTCCCCAGTCCACAAGCCATCAGTGGGCCCCCGGTCCACAAGCCATCAGGGGGTACCCGGTCCTGCCATGATTCAGTCCCTCGTCCACAAGCCCTCAGTGGGTCCCCGGTCCGCTAGCCATCAGTCGGTTCCCGGTCCACAAGCCATCAGTGGGTCCCCGGTCCACAAGCCATATGTGGGTCCCCGGTCCACAAGCCATCAGTGGGTCCCCGGTCCACAAGCCATATGTGGGTCCCCAGTCCACAAGCCATCAGTGGGTCCCCGGTCCACAAGCCATCAGTGGGTCCCCGGTCCACAAGTCATCAGTGGGTCCCCGGTCCACAAGCCATCAGTGGGCCCCCAGTCCACAAGCCATCAGTCGGTATCAGTCCGCAAAAGTTATTTACATAGCTCGAAAAAGAACAAGATCATTAAGCTTGAGCATGAGCGCCTGCTGCAAAGTAGATTAATTCCTGTTGGCCTGCTAGGTTCAAAAGTTTGAGAACCCCATCACCTATTGTCCTGGCTGTAGAGCATCTCTACATTTTTCTACCCACCGCCAATGCACAGACCAAGCACCTCCAATAACATACCCAAACTTAAATCCAGGTAGAAAGTATTTGGTGAGTGAGTCTGGAATTATTTTATCTTCAACTTCATCATTCCATGCCTTATCCAGCCACACCCTTTCACTTACATCCAGATTTATCAATGTGCTAATTTTAGACTAGGAATTCCCCAAAGAGTTACCCTTACAAGCTGACCTTTAAACTATGACATCAGTTTGGGATGTAATACACGCACGTGTAAACGTAGTTAGATTTTTTTAAAAAAAAAGAAACGATCTGGTCTACCTTAAATAAATGCCACCCCAACTAAAATTTTTAAAAAGACCAAAGCTTTATTTGAATTATTTTATTATTTTCTAGTAGATAAATCTCCAGAGATGCATTTCATCGGCTCTTGCGCGGCGAGCGTGCCATGTCAAGTTTATAATACCTCACCTTGGTTTAACCCACTTCCATCACGTGCACAGAGTCGCGTGCCATTGGGCAGATGGTTATTTGCCCGAGATGCAGGTAAACATTTCACCCCATCCATCTTGGGGACGCGCGGTTACCTAGTCATTGTACAGGGGCGTAGCTGGCACATTTTTCTTAGAAAATTAGTGGGGGGGGGGGGAATAATCTGGCCACAAGATATTTCTAACTTTAAGTTAGCCTTCAGAAATGTTCCTCCTCATCTACTTTTACTCTGCAGGTAAACATTTCACCCCAGCCATCTTGGGGACGCGGGGTTACCTAGGCATTGTACAGGGGCGGAGCTGGCACATTTTTCTTAGAAAATTAGTGGGGGGGGGGGGAATAATCTGGCCACAAGATATTTCTAACTTTAAGTTAGCCTTCAGAAATGTTCCTCCTCATCTACTTTTACTCCATTGTTCTGGGGGAAACTGGGGTGATGGATGAAACATCAAATAGCGCAATTGTTATTTTTTGAAAAAACGTTTTGGTTGCATCAATGGGAATAATACTTGAGGAGATGATTATTCCATCGATCCCCACACATTGTGTTGAAAGGTTTTGTCATAAAAAATGAACTGAGGTAACAAAGATAATTGTGGAAATTATGTGACCTTGACATTCGTTCAGGCGTGTTGGGAACAAAATAGAGTTATGTTATGTAACCTGTCATTGAACAAGAAGAACGACGGGCAATAACTCGTAACCTGGCGACCGATATTAACCTTCCCTTTTATAAGCTATAACTTTTTAATCGCCTACTCGATTGCAATTATTGTGTACGTAATAGACGTTTGAACTGAGCGTGTCACTAAGTTACGCACCGCAGACCAAGGCTTCTCAATCACAGACCCTGGGGGTCAAGCCTGAGATCCACCACGTTTTAAAAATGATGTACGCCCATGCATCTTCAGACTGAATGCCCTTCGGAATTATGTTTGAACGTAAACACCACCAGTGTTGTGTTTAGAAGGCGGTCTGCCATTGAACTCATCACGAGGCTCCTCGGTTAAAGGTGTAAGAACCGCTGCCCAAGACGCCACAATTATGGATGCCTGGTCGATGTTTATTGGATCAAGTTTGAAACAATTGGGTCGCGTTACAAGTATGGCAAAGGGGGGGGGGGTGGTGGTATGGACCAGGAGAAACAAAGGCAGCGTCATCACTGGAAGACAGTAAATCAGTGCCTCGCTCTCAGCTGCAGGGTACAAGTGCACGGGGGCCACGCGTCACAACAAAGAAATCTGGCAGATCAGTTCATGACAAGATGGTACCAGCCCGTGGCGAACTTTGGGTGCTGCAGTACTCGGCAACTTTTGGTGGCTTACCGATGGTGTGAGAGTTCCGTCAGTTTACAGTACAAGTCAATGAAATGTATCCCTTGAGGAGTCAGGGATGCGAATGGGAAAGTTTGAATCACTCCTAATGAGGAACGCGCTCCTGGAAAGGCAAGTTGTTTCCTGTGCTCTGTTCCTTGTGATCTTTTCATTTGTCCTGTGTGCTGAGGAAGGCTCTATGCCGAAATGTTCTGATCTTATAGGGCTTGTCATTTAATGGCGGAAATCTATTAATAGAACTGATGTCACCATTACTGATCATCCGGGTACTCAGTGCGGACAAAAACACTGTTCAGTATTACTATGTTAGCCAAGTGTCCCTGAAGCTTGATCACAACTCTGTTTTACAAAATATTTTACACATTTTTTGTTACTTCTATTTTCTGAAATGGGACTTCGTTGCGTGAACGGCATATGTAATAGGAACTCTAGATACAAGGATCGACCGAACGCTATGCTGAAACGCACTATAAGCTGCCAGGTTTTAAGCAATATTTGTCCGCGGACCTTCTAAAAATAGTACACCATGACGTTTTCCGGTCTGAGAAATGACAAAGCCTATTGTCCTGTCCTTCAATTAAAGCTTCCACATACCTCCTTTTGCTATTTTATTGAAAAGGTAGTCTTAGGATTCAACTCAATAATCTTCAATAGTTTGCTACCCGAAAAGTATAGAAAATTGTACAAAACCGTCGTTCTTAGGATATAGAGCAATAACATGTTGGATATAGAACAAAAGCATGTTAGATATAGAACAATGACACGCTGGATATAGAGCAATAACATGGTGGATACAGATCAGTGACATGTTGGCTGTAAGACAAACAATGACATGTTGGGGTAGAACAAAGGAACGACAGTTTAGTGTGACCTGCAGTCAGACAAAGGTCTGTTGACCTCCAGGACACTCAAACCCAGGACACACGCAAGTGGCCCCGAGACGAAGGTTCATATTGCATCACGGCTAACAAAGCGCTCCCCAACGGGTCACAAAGCACTCATCAACGGGTCGATGGAATGAAGCGACGCCCCCCCCCCCGCCCCCCTCTCCCCAACTCCCATGTCAGATTGGTGTAGAACTGAGACCGTGCGTAAAGGANCCGAGACGAAGGTTCATATTGCATCACGGCTAACAAAGCGCTCCCCACCGGGTCACAAAGCACTCACCAACGGGTCGATGGAATGAAGCGACGCCCCCCCCCCCGCCCCCCTCTCCCCAACTCCCATGTCAGATTGGTGTAGAACTGAGACCGTGCGTAAAGGAACCACACGGTGAACTTGGTCGCGAGTCTCACACACAGTTTTCATTACGTTTATAGTAATATAGTAGGAACGAAGCGAATGCTTCAATGGTCGGGGAAACTAATGCAACGAGGCATAAGAACAAGGAGAGTAAGAACACAGTCAAGCGGGCTGCGGCATTTTTATATAAGTAGTTTTGACTACTTGGTTTTAAAGTTTCAAACATATGACCATATCTCACACGGTGTGCTTTCGGGCTAAAAGCTAGGGGACCGCTGATGATTTGGAGACGTATATATATATTTTTTTTTTTTTAAAGCCAGGCATTTTATTTTATCATTGATATATCTTGTAACGGCTGAGTGAGCATCTATGGGACCTGTAACAGATGTTAGTAGCAGGTGAGTGAACCTTTAGGCACATGATAATGGTCCGAATGGAACACCAAGTACAGTAAGGATAAAATAAAATAATGGTCCATAATACAGACCAAGAACAGGATATGGACTAAATACACGAACCACTATAGAAAACTGCGTGTATTTTGTGTTACCAGGTTAGAATTATGAGACGAATTTGTTTACATTATCGATTAACGAATAACAAGGAACATGCACCAAAGAAATGTAGTAACAACTAACAAGAAACCTGCAAACAAAGAATGGTTGTAGTTATAGATGAGTACCCTAGTAAAGTAAAGGCATAGAAGATACAACCGAAGTACTGGCGTCAATGGCCATGGGAGGTGCCACCGTATACCGTGAGTAATCAGCTCACCAACCAGACAAGGAAAGGTCGGCACGCGACTAACAAAGAACGTTCTGCTACAGATAACAGTCAAACGACCGGGTCGTGCGCCAGGGGCGGAGATGCTGACGAGGACTAAATGGAGTTACTAGGCACCCAGGAGGGGTGGGCCTGGCAGGACTTGCACGGATAAAACGGCAGATCCATGGGACCAACTCCCAATTTACCAGATGGGAAGCAACACAACTGTTGGACAGGGGGTAAGGTGGTTGGTTAATCTTCCGAGGTAAAAATCCAAGGATGTCTCATAATCAGCAAGAGAGGCAACTGTTTGAAACCACGTGACAGGGAAATCGTAGAGTATTACATGTCCCACAGACTTCACGAGCCAGTAGTAAAATGTCAACAACTATCAGTTATTTGTCATCATAATACTAACCAAAAAAAAAAAAAAACGAAAAAAAATAGACAATGGTCAAAGATAAAATCAAAAGATACTTTAAAGTAATAACTCAAATAATACGATGAATCAGATAAAGTACAACTATAGGGCATTCCAAGACCTAATGTCATGGTCTTACACCAGTGTTCCATTCCAAGACCTAATGTCATGGTCTTACACCAGTGTTCCATTCCAAGACCTAATGTCATGGTCTTACACCAGTGTTCCATTCCAAGACCTAATGTCATGGTCTTACACCAGTGTTCCATTCCAAGACCTAATGTCATGGTCTTACACCAGTGTTCCATTCCAAGACCTAATGTCATGGTCTTACACCAGTGTTCCATTCCAAGACCTAATGTCATGGTCTTACACCAGTGTTCCATTCCAAGACCTAATGTCATGGTCTTACACCAGTGTTCCATTCCAAGACCTAATGTCATGGTCTTACACCAGTGTTCGGAAAAATCCTTAGTAAAAATAGCCAAAAATCAGCAGCAGGGCGATTACAAAAAGGTTGAGTGCTAATTTCTTTTGTTAAGAGCCAGTCAAGAACCATGATTTGTAGCCGACTGGCCGAGCCACATTCAGAGCCACATTCAGAGCCACATTCAGGTCGATAAAGAGCCGCATGCGGCTGCAAGCCGCGATTTGCCGACCACTGTCTTAGGCTTAAGCAACTTTAGGTTGTGTATTTCTATTAATAATAAAGGCAGGAGACCAGGCAAGACTGCAAGTACTTTTAATTGGGTTTGAGTGGGGGTGCAACCAGTCACGGTAAGATTAGATAAAAGATTCGAAGGTGTATGAGAAGGACTGTGGTAGAATATTATGACTGTTGGTAGGATATATGACTGTTGGTAGGATATATGACTGTTGGTAGAATATATGACTGTTGGTAGGTTATATGACTGTTGGTAGGTTATATGACTGTTGGTAGGTTATATGACTGTTGGTAGGATGCATGACTGTTGGTAGGATATATGACTGTTGGTGGGATATATGACTGTTGGTAGGATATATGACTGTTGGTGGGATATATGACTGTTGGTAGGATATATGACTGTTGGTAGGATATATGACTGTTGGTGGGATGCATGACTGTTGGTAGGACGCATGACTGTTGGTAGGATATATGACTGTTGGTAGAATATATGACTGTTGGTAGGATGACGTGGGAAGAGAGAAGAGATTTAAATTACAACAAACTTGAGGGGCATGCTCAAAATTGTTGGTACAAAGTGTTGAAGTATAAGGCCCATTCCATTAAATTCAATGCTTTTCCAAAGCCATGCTTTCATATGAAAAGCTATTCAACTACATTTTTTTTCTCCAGAAAAGACCCACAGGCAACTTTTAGTTCAAATGTTCACATTCATAAATCTGTTCAGCATTTTAAGATTGGCAATAATGTTCATACACTTCTGGGTTACAAAATATGATGGAGAGTGGGAGGGATAACTTGAACCACCACCAACATCCTTCATTTATTTATTTAGGCATTTTTATATAGCGCTTACCTTAAAGCTCTAAGCGCTTTACAATTATTAAAAACATGTAAACTAAGTAAAATAAAAATGGAATGGACGCCTTGGACTTTTGGGGGAAATTGACAAAAAGCTGGTCAGCGAGGCTTTGCACTGTGAAAGCCATTTGTGACTGTCGCCATTTCATTAAAAAGAGTCCAACACAAACCAAGTAAAAATTAATGACAGGGGAGTGGTGGGGAGGGGGGGGGAAGATGCAGTGTTAAACCATTACAGACATTAACTATTAGGGAGGTGAATGTCGATTCCAGTAATTATCAGAAATTTAGACATTTTGTCAAAAAAGTTTTATTTTTTTTTAAATGACTCAAAAGTAGACATTGACAGAAGTGTGACAATTCAAGGATACATTTCATGCAGGAAATCCATGGGGCCTGGCTGGAGTATATCCTGGGCGGAGAGTACCTATAAATTAGAAATGTAGATCATTTGGAATTGATAGACAGATCAATAGGGACGCTTGAAATTTTAATTACAGGGGCGCTTGAAATTTAAATTAACGACTTTGAAATCATTTAGACAGTGACAGGCAGGGATTTTTGGGTACTTATATTCAATCAAATGTGACATTTACGATGAACTTAAGAAAAGCTTGTAAATAAATGAAAAAAAAAAAAAAAGACTAAATAAATAAGTTGCAGAAAGCAACAAAACAAAAATAATAACTGGATAAATAATATGAGCTGTCTACGTTTTTTTGGGTAATTATATTCAAACAAATGGTACAATTACGAAGAAATTAAGAAAAGGTTGGAAATAAATGAAAAAAAAAAAAAAAGACTAAATAAATAAGTTGCAGAAAGCAACAAAACAAAAATAATAACTGGATAAATAATATGAGCTGTCTACGTTCGCTGAGTCGCCACGCCCCTCACCCCTTCTTCTTCACACTTCCCACGTCATGAAAATTACAAAAACTTTGTATATGCTATACTATAGCCTATAGCTAGAACATCTAAGGCCTACTCACATTCTCGTGTCTAAAGTGACATAACATTCGAAGCTCTCTGTACACACGTATGGCGGACACCACATTCTGGAAGACATTGGACATCTTCTTGAGGGCCACGCGTTTTCCATCTCGGGGGTCAGTCACTGCCCTGGGGACAAACAAGTAAGCAACACATGAACGGACATCGACGATGAAAGCCAAGTTAATATGTTCAACAAAACTATTTGTAAAATGTTACCGGTAAAAAGTTCAAAAAGCATTTAAATTAATTTTAAATATTTTAAGTCTCTCTCAAAAATATGATACGGGTGAAAAGCCTTTAAAAATATCACAAGTGACCTAAGAATTAGGTAAGTGACCTAAGAATTAGGTCAACACAAAACTGTGTACCACATACGTAAGCAGCTCTACCTTGGATTTGAAACGGGAGATAACACTTTAATTTTTGTATAATTTGTATAGGCGAAAACAGAACAAATATAGTGAATCATAAAATGTGCGGCGAAGTATACTTGAAATGCATAAAGCTCAATTTCAACTTTTACGTTTAGCGCTGATAAAATATATTATTTTAATAGGCGTGTCAACATTACTTTATGAACACATTTCATTAAAACCAATTCCTTTCAAGAAATTAACAATTTTACAAAGTGTAAAAAAATGCAAGAGTACAATTTAATGCTACACCCGAAAGTGGGAGGAGTTAAACCAAGGGAAATCAAACGTTTGTTGATATTTGCCGGGTAAGTGTGCTATATTTATCTCTGGAATCTAGGTCAACATGGCCGCCTGACATTGACCTCCGTCTGGACAGACAGACGTAAATAGGTCAACTCCGCCCACTTCACCCATCAGGGCTGCTGCAAGAGGCCCAAAAAACAACAGTGAAAATAGTTGAAATCAGCAGAACATTTTCGTCTAGTCAACGCCATTGTTTCATGTTTATACATGGGGTGTGATCAAACAACGCTTGCAAATAGGCTCTCTGGTATTATTTTTCAAAAAGCGCCTAAGTCAGTCACTTGTAAGTTAAGTCATATATTTTGTGCAATTTTCTCCTACCTGATAAAAAAAAGGAGACACTATGTCATTCTTTTCTTTTTAAAATCATTATAGAGTTCCATTAGAATTATCATCGTCGCCCTATCACTCCCCTGCCTTTCTCATTGGGTGGGTCTCGGTGTCTCATGTAACCTTATACAACGGCTTCATGAAGAGAATATAATTATCACGTTATTAAGAGACGTAGTTGCTGTTTATTTCTACTTTGAACTTTATGGTGCAGTGCTTCTGGTCGTATTTTTTGTTAACAAAAGTGCAGTACGACTGTCTGGTGTTACTTATAGTCCTCTGCTGCTATTAATAATTAAATACTTTGTTTTTTTCTGTGAATAATTTCATTTATGAACAAATATTTGTTTTCACAGATATATTTTAAAAAACAACATAGGCTACAGGCTAAAAGTTTAACAAGTTAAATTATTTTTAAACACAGAACAGGTCTTGGGATCCAGAACATGTTATAATGACAAATTTCGTGAGGATGGATGTATTGTAAGATATCGAATTTTGAGATCATGTGGGAACGCAAAGAACGGGCTATGCATAAACCGTGTTTATCTATACAATGATCATCTCATCCTCACCGAAAGCGTTAAGTACGCGGTAGTCTAATTTCTATAATGGGTGCGACTGAACACACGACACACGACGCATGACAATAATTTTTTTTTTTCACAATGACTATATTTTATTTTAATGTGGGTCATGATTAACTTAACCAGGTACAAAATATAAAGATTTGAGGGGGGTGGGGGGTAATCACGTCGAGATAAATCAGTTGATTAGAGAGTTTATCTTAGAAGGAAAGGCTGATGAATTAATGGGGTGGGACACAGGGTTTGGGCGCAAATGTTGATGTGACACAGGGTTTGGCCGCAAATGTTGGTGTGACACAGGGTTTGGCCGCAAATGTTGGTGTGACACAGGGTTTGGCCGCAAATGTTGGTGTGACACAGGGTTTGGGCGCAAATGTTGGTGTGACACAGGGTTTGGCCGCAAATGTTGGTGGGACACAGGGTTTGGCCGCAAATGTTGGTGTGACGCAGGGTTTGGCCGCAAATGTTGGTGTGACGCTGGGTTTGGCCGCAAATGTTGGTGTGACACAGGGTTTGGCCGCAAATGTTGGTGGGACACAGGGTTTGGCCGCAAATGTTGGTGTGACACAGGGTTTGGCCGCAAATGTTGGTGTGACAGAAAAAAAGTGACAGTTATTAAGGGTTATTTAATAGGAATGCTATAAAAATCAAGTAAATAATTCTACCGATTCCCATTCCTTGTAAGTAAAATATAGTAACTACTTTAATGCAAACAGACATACACACGCGCACACACACACTAAAGGAAGAACATAAAAAGGGGGTGGGTGGGTGTAAATGACTTCTAATGACTTAACTTTTTTGTTTTTCTTTAATAAAGTTTACCGTACTTGGCGGGAGTACTGAATCTACTGAAACTCAAGTCAAAATGAATAATGTGTTATAATGGAGGGCATGTGGAGTCCAATAGCAACAAGTTAAAAAATGTTAGACCAGCAGTGGACTCCACTAGAAATTAGGTCATATTTGGCAGACCATGTTTGAACAGGTTAAATCAACTTTCAAACATGGATCTATTTTAGGCATGGCAGCTGCTACAGATTAAATTGTTTAGGAAATGTATTTCAAAAGTGGGTCGAATTATTTTACGGTTAAAAAAAATCCTTATTTTAATGTTAACAACGACATATATAGCTTCTCGGGTTTGGCCTATATAAACCTATCGCTAAACCAGGTTTAACCTCCATTGAAAATATTTTTAGTCCATCGTGACCTACATTCGTGTATATTTAATGATAGAGCCACAAAATTATTTCCCCACTACCGACGCAACCCACAAAAAAAAAAAACAGGTCAGTATGAAGCATGTTCTAGGTACAACATCACCCCTCTCACAATCCTTAGCTATGGTGTAGCACTATAGCAAGACTTTCTAACTATACCAGGGTAGCACTATAGCAAGACTTTCTAACTATACCAGGGTAGCACTATAGCAAGACTTTCTAACTATACCAGGGTAGCACTATCAGATGGAAGGACTTACTAACAAATTATACCAGTGCAGCAATATTGGAAGGCCAAGGCTTACTAACACAGTGTACATGCATACTAGTGTAGAACTATGACTAGATAGTAGCTATACCAACACTATGGTAGCAGAGACCCAAACAATTGCGTATACAGCAGGGATTCTGAACCTTGTGTGCAGTGCCGTACCCCTCTTGATTTTAAAACATATTTCGCCCCCCCCCCCTTTGCCTTTTTCCCCCCAGGATACAAAATTCTCATTAAAAAGTCAAATAAACGTGGTTTTCTGGATCTTCCCGCACCCCCTGACACCCGTTCTAGCACCCACAGGGTGTGTGTGGGCATACCTGGTTAAGAACCCCTGCTCTAAAGAGAAGTTGTGTAAAGTGAGTTGGGCTGCTGAGAAACGTTTAGCTGAGTCATAAAGATAGTTCAAAGGTGAAGGGGTCACGGTAATAAGGCGTCTCCGACACGGGAGTAAAGGAAATGTTGGGGAGGCGACTTGTCCAGGACCAGCAATCCTCCCGCATTGTGCCTAAGAAAACCAACTGCATGGTACACAGTACACACTGTATGTTTGTATCCGACCTAGAGTGTAAATTAAATAAGCAAGTGTACACATTACAGACTGCAAAGAAAAAATCAAGTGCACAGAAAATCACATGTTATTTAAAAAAATGTGAAAAAAGCGGTCGTGTAGGGTGAGTAATAAATCAAGGCGGACCCCCACACTTCTTTCTACATCTGTCAGCGAACTCTCCCCCCCCCCCCCAACACCCTTCCCTTTACCC